>WAAG01074704.1:14079-29062 GCA_013390105.1 Tichodroma muraria
AGGGGTGGAAGTAGCTCCACTTCTACTCAGAGGAACTAATTTCAGCTTCTCTAAAATCTGAAACACGGGACAGATCAGGAGGTTGTTTTTATCAATACACAGGTTATCCAAGTTCTTCAGTTTCAGTTTAAGAAACACCAACCTTTATGTCACATTGCATCTGTAAGAGTCGTCAAAGGCACAGCGAGCTCATCAGGTGGTGAATGCAGGAGATAAAAGACTTTTATGCAGTGCAGGCTGAACTAGAACTGAGCTTGGGTTGTTGGGTGAACCAAATCCATGTTCAGCTCTAGGTGCAGGGCACATAGGGGAAGTCAGCAAGTGGTTGAGCACACAAAGATGGTCTTTTGGAGCAAAAGGAAGAACACATAGCCCTGCAGCTCTGTGTTACCCCATGATCAAACTGGATTGCAAATTTGTATTCCAGTTTTCTGTAACACTGAAAAAATTGGGCAGAGTCAGAAGCCGTAAGAAACCTTCTCTGTGCATCGAGTGTGTCCTGTTGTTCTGTTGAGTATTGGTTATATTCATTTTCCATTAACTTTTACAAACAAGTAATGATCTATCCTTTCAAAGAGCAGAAAATTCATGTTTCATGTATACAATCTTGGTTTTAGTTTTAAGAAAATAGAAGGACACTAGGACTGTTAAGACAGGTAATGATTTTAGAACTAGTCCATGAATTGTCAGTAAAATGACAAACAGTAAAAATATTTTAGGATTTGGAAGAACTTAAAATCAATTTCTTCACAATGCACGTACGTAGGTATGTTTATAGCTCACAGGCAAACATACACAAATACATGGCCATGGCTGTGGTATGGGCTTAGCAATGCAAGGGAAATTAAACTTGAAGTGATTACTTACTCATTGTGCCAAAGCTGAACTCTACCAGGAATAATGCAAATTGTGCGTCTTTTAAAAATCACTGTTTCCTTGAATGGGATATCGATTTTGTTCAGGATGCAGAATCAAAATGATCAGGCATTCATGATAAACAGCACTGGTGCTTACTAAGATAACCCCATGGGTTTGAAAGCAGAAGAGCTTAAAGCACATGCTCATAAATGAAGTTAGAAGAACTTCAAAAAGAAAAAAAGAAGTTAGATGTCTTCCAAATATACATCTTACACTATCTTATGGCAAATTGCCACACCACTTTGTGTTGTACAATCATTGGATTTCCAAAGCTAGGCAGGTTGGACTGAGTGGAACACTGCCAAGAAACTGAAGCTGCAGCAGGTTATATTGGTTATTCTGATTTGTGGAATTTCACCTTGTATCACTAATGAGTCAGCATCTAGTGACACATAAAAGGGAAAGGTGTTGCCTTGGATTTAGAGCTTGGCTTTGGTTCCAAGTGTTCTAAGGAAATACGCTTATACCTATTTTTACACCTAATGCAATCTGTGGTTATTTGTGGGGCATGAAATTCAGAATGTACTTAAACTTCCTCACACTGATCACCACTGGAATAGTAATTAAAAGACATTTTTAAAAGGAAGGTACAATGTCAGACCTCATTACAGACTTGGATTGCAATTTAGTTTAGCCTTACCATGCTTCACATTCAGTTTGATATAATTTGTAATTCAGCTGTGTACTATTAGAGAATAGGGTTACACCCAGCAATGGCTTATTGTAATTCTTTTTGTGGGTGTATGTACAGGGAGATCTGGTTTTCAGAAGGCTTTGAATTTCATACTATTAAATAGACTGTTGAGGGAAAGGATATTTAGGGATATATGTGTTTATTGGTTAGATTTTACTAAATCAGAGGCAAAAAATTAAAATCCAAACTTAAAAGTTTTTTATTTAGTTTATCGATCTTGGACCTAATTCTAAGGTCCATTTCAACAGCCATTTGAATTTATTGAAAAGTAGGTTTCTTCAACCCATCTGAAAACCTGGAAAGGAATCATGAAACCTTTCTATGAACACTTTGTCCTGTTTGTTTCAGATGCAGTCACCAACTCAGCCCATACCAACAAATGTGGTAAGTTCCACTGCAGTGGCTGTCTTATTACTGTACAGAAGAGTAATGTACACAGTTATAGAGTGGTGCTTGGTGTTTCTGTCTGAAGAAAGAGCTCCTAGAGAGAAAAGATTGCAAGATAATTACAAGTTTCATGAAAAAAAAAGGAAATTTCTACTATTTGTATTCAAAAAGCTTGAAAATGTGACACCAGGGCTATATAGAGCAAAGGAGCAAAATTAATAAAAAACCTAGAAAAGAAAAAGATGCAATATATACAATTTCAAAGTGAAAGGGAAAATAATGATAAAACATGAGGAAAAGAGAAAGAAATTTCAACTGAAACTTCAAGTTGAAGGTGGAGTATTTGGCAGAGGAAAATTATTTTAGGACCCCCCTCTATTTAGCATGTCTCCTCCTCCCTCCCCCGAATGGGCAAAGCTGGGAGCATCAGGATGTTTCTGTGACCTGTAGGAAACCGTTTCTGGCAGATTTGTGTTCTACATCCCCTACTCTGCCAGCACTGCAACAGCCCCATTTTTTAGCAGCGCTGTCTCCATGCCTCCCTCCACTCTGCAATATTCTCTGTCCTCCCCACACGCCCAATGCCCAAGCACAGCTCTTGTAACTCCCTCCCACATCCCAGCCTTCCTTCTGCAGCACCTCCAGTCACCCAAGTATCTCCAGCTTTTTCCCACATCTTTTATGGACTAAGCTCCCTCCCACATCTGCCTACTTTTATATCCTATCTTTAGGGCAAGAGCCAGCACGTGCTCCTGTCTTCAGCTGCCAAACAGTTGATGATGATAAAGGATGCATCTCCTTTTCCTTTTATTTTGCTGGAATTTTATTATCTTCACTATTCAGGCCCTAGCTTCCACAGAACTTCAGAACTGCACAGAACTGCAGCTTTCAAAGCTGAACGCAAATACAGATGCAGTAGTAGACCAGTGATTTAGACTTTGAGTAGACAAATCTTTGAGGCTTCAATTCTTGTGGAATTGGACTCAAATTCATGTTAAAAAGCCATTTGGGAGGGAATGAGGAACTGCATGTCAGGGATTGCAAATTCAGAAGCCTTATTTGCCTGTGAAGTGAAGTCCTGGGCATTTTGCTAGAAAAAAAATGTTGTTTATATGTGCATGTGTTGTTTATGTGTGTATTTGTTTGGCTGCAAACAGCAATCATGCAGGATTTTTCCACATGGAATTGCTGAGCAGATCACTGAGTGGGCCAGCAGGGAGAGGGAGTGATCCAGTCACCACATGAACAACACAAATTCCTTCCACTGAGGAATTCTGTCAAATGTATAACTTTGTGGCTTGTAATATAGCAAGACCTGATTTCTTTCCTACTCTTCTAGGCTATTCATCTGCTTTTTTTCTTTTCCTCTGTTTACATTTACTTTTTATACTTCAGGCCTTTGTTTTCCATCAGAATTGTAAAATTAATTCTAAATCTCAGTCCTGAACTTTTTACCTAATCAGTGACTATAGTAAATTACTAAAATAACTGTAATCTTTTGTTCCTTCTTATGGTAGAGTGGTCAAGAACACTCAAAAGACAGTGAAATACAGGCTGTTCAGAAAGAAAATGTGTTTATGCAGTCTGTAATAAGAAAATATGGTTATTGTGGAAATGAAGAAGAAACTGAAGTAAAAAACACAAGGAACCAGTCAAGCATTGAGGAACTAAAGATAGAACAAAGTAATAACCTTCCATGGATAGTAGAGATAAGTAGTATTGTTAAGAAAGGATAAATGTTTTCAGATATAGTATATGACAAGAGAGGGCTTAAATCCTGAATTAAATGGTCATATTTAAAATCTACAGAACAATAATATATTCTCTGCCCTCTCAGTTTATAAATATTTTCAAGTTACCATAGTGCAATACTTATCTTCAGTAACTTTTTGACAGGCTTGTGTGTGTAATATAAAATATCGGTATTGATAATCAATCCAGAGCCCATCTCTTTGGAAATTCTAAAATGTAAAAATAAAGTATTACATACCCTCTGGGTTATCAGTCACTAACTAGAGAATACACTCACTCTACAGATTCACAAGTTCTTGAAAACAGTTTTAAGGATGAAATTAATGTTGCTAGCCCTTGTGAAGTAAAGCAAAGGGAGGCTTCTCCCAGGAACACCCTCTGCACAGATACTGATTTAACTGCCCAAGGACACAAGGAAATGCATGTCACTGGATACAGAGAGGCACAGGATGCAGGAACAACGTGCAGAACGTTACCAGATGAAAACAAGGCAAATTTAGATCAAAAGCCACGGGACAGCACTGAGCCTTTGGCAGCACACCACACGCAAACAAGGAAGGACTTTGCAGGCAGTGCTGAGACTGAAGGTGCTGGCGGGAAAAACGGAGGTCAGGAGACTGCCACTAGCAAGGAAGGACTGTGCAGTACTGCAGGTGAACCAGCTTGTGCCAAGGCAGATGCAAACTCAGACAGCAGACAGCACCACGGAAGTACCCTTACACCTGAAGCACCCAAACCCGTGTCTGAAGCTGTTTTGTGCACTGAGAAGAGAGCTCTGCATGAGAGAAATACAGACAACCAGCAAGCTGAGGAGTTAAGTTTTGGCATCCTACCTTATACTAAAGAGAATTCTCAAGCAGAATACCAAAAATGTAGCTTGCTGACTAGTGACAGTTCTGTAGGCAGTGGATTACATAAAACAGAAAAAACCTTAAATCTGAGTGGTTTACATAGAGATAAACTTCCTCTGGAACAAACACTCATAGATGCTGAAAGCAGAAATGATGGCAATGCCAGAAACACGAACAGCACTGGTGTTCTGGCAACTGATGCTCAACATCCACCAACTGTTTGTTGTGATAATGCAAGTGGTGACGATGCCGCTGCAAAAGAATGCAGAGGTAGTAAGTCTCTCTTAGGTACTTTTAATTTATGCCTCCCAAAAACTGAGAGAGGAATAAATGCAGATGACATGCACAGCAAGCAACCTGAGCAAGGCAGTGCTAAACAAACAGGGAATGCTACAAATACATGGTCCTCAAATGCTGAAGCCAAATCTCCAGTAAAGGCCGATGGTCTCGAAATTGCTCATGAAACCCCTCCAACAGATAGGGCACGTACAGATAAACTAATTCCATGTAAAAATGCTAACAATGGTACTCAGATACACTCCGTCAAAACTGGACATTCCCTGGAGATGAATACTTCAACAAATAACACATTGTTAAAAGAGAAAAAAGACTTGCTGAATAGTACAGTTCCAGGAACAAAGTTTGCTGAGGGTCACCTGAAGGAATCATGCTCTTTACCCGTGAGAACAGCTGGAAATTTTGTAAACATAAGTGTAAGGTCATCCTTTGATCTTTCAACCTCAGATAAAAAAGCTGAGAAAACTCCACTATACTTGAATTTTTTAGCTCTCAGTTCTTGTTCAAGAGTAAATCAAATGAGAGGTCAAGCTACATGGACTTCAGCTTCCAAGGAGCCTTCCCTTTTGAAAGACAAACCACCATGCTTAGTGGAAAACACAAACATTATTTCAAACGCACAGACTCAAAATCTCAGTGAAAATGTGGACAGTGGAGAAACAGGACAAGGTAAGAAAATATAAGCATTAATGTTCTGAACCATGTAGTGCTTAGAAAAACTATGAGAATGTGAAAAGTAGAAAAACGCAAACATTTTAGTTATATCATGAAAAGGTGAGGTTGTTCTGTTTATATTCTAAATGTAGCTAAACAGCTTCTGTTAGCTTATCAATCAATTAGCTGAATAATTTTTTTCCCCTCATCTTTTCCTTTGTGAAATAGCAGCAGTGCAGTGAAAAACTGAATTTTGATAGACATTTCTAACCCTAATGTAGAGCATATTCTGCATGGATCTGAAAAGCACTGAGCAGCTTTTGCAAATTATTCAGTGTTCTCATTTTGCATCAAAATTAGGATAGATTTTGAATCAGTAGATGCTTCTTTGAATGGGGCTTACAGAAATTTACTTTTTATTTTATTGTACATCTCTAATTTAGATGGACACTTAAAACCATCTGAATGCATTGAGTGTGTGAAAGAACTTTATGTTCTGCCAGGCTCTGGAAAACATGGAGCCTTAAGTGCTCAAGGAGCTTTTTAATCTCCTACTATGGACACTTGGCTATTATTTGTTGACCAATATTTTGCACATACAAAATAGTAAATACAAACTTTATTCCATGGGTTTCTAAATCATTACTGAAATGTGGAAAAACTGGATTTTAGATTTGGTTTGCAATAAAATGAGCTGGTAGATTACCCCAAAACTGGAGCTCTGGGTGCTTAGATGTTTTCCAAAGAGCAGATTCCACAGGACAGGCTGTTTGTGTCTGCATTTTTGTGGGTGCAGTGTTTTCACCTTTGGCCCTTGAACATACCAAGAGCAGAGTATCCTTAGTTTTGCAGCCAGTGGAAGACAGAAACCCAGCAGTCTGGTTTCTTTACATTGTTCTGTTGTTATGAATTTAGCTCTGTAGGTAATTCTGTTTCTGTCCTTGGTGTCCTGCCTGTGGATATTTGTGTTCAGATGCACAGTTTTTGAAGTTCAGTTTCAGAAATGTCTTTGTCCCTAAAACAGTAGCAGTGGTAGCAAGGTAGCAGAATCCTGATCTCAGATGGCACGTTATTTCTTTTAATAATGTAAATTTTGGTATCTGTTTCAATACAATGAATGCCTAGTTACATGAAGTTCTGCATGTATCTTTTCTGTAAGAAGAGACAGAGCTATCTGAATTTCTTCCCTGTGAGTTCCTCCTTCTCTTGTCAGAAACCTTTCTGTATGCAAAGTATTGGAATTCCAAGTAACTCCTGAGAGATTCATCCAAAGCAATTGGTAGGGAACGAACTCCAGTCCCTCAGCTGAGTTGCCTCGTGACCAGACCTCTTGAATTCCAGCAAACCTTCATGGTGAGGGTCTTGGTCCTGTGTCCCTGCTGTGCCTCAAGCTGCCAGACTGAGATAGGTTCCTCCTTGAGCCTGCTGCCCTCGCAATGCTGCACCTCCCTGGGAGGGCTCCTGCAAGTCACTGTGGTACCTGGCACTGCAGCTCCCAGTGTTTGTTGTGCCTGGGGCTTGTGTTGTTCTGTTTGCAGATCTTTTCCCAAATGGCAAACCTGCAGTGGAATCCACGTGGACGCTGGACTTGCATTTTAATTTTTTTTTTTTTTTTTTTTTTTTTTTTTTTTTTTTTTTTGACTGAATGGAGCACAAACCGTTTAGGCATATGGGAGACCTAGAGGTGAAGAGAATTGGTGGAAGAGTTTAGTAAACCTGTCTGAGGGAATTCCTTCTACTGCCTCACACCACAATGCAGTTTACTATTTATACTCTGGTTCCCAGAGAGCAGACACTCCACATCAGTAAATGAAGGAATGAACTGGGAATGGGAAAGATCTTCCTGGCAGATGCTTATAAAAGAAAACAAACACATAACCATTTTCCTCTTCCTCCCAAGAGAAAATGTCAGTATTCTGAAATAACCCTTACATAACCATGAGGTAACATGTATTTTCAAAGCAAAACAAGATTTTACTCAGTTCAGGGTTCCACAGGCATCTGTGCAGTGACAGAACAGCTCCTGTTTGCATTGTGAGGAATTGTGAAAGCATCCTTGTATTTTCACCCTGCAAGGAATTTAATACTGGTTTCAACGGAATCTACTGGTGTGCATAAAGCCCCTGAAGGATGGGAGGCTTATACTTGGCTGTGATTAATCTACTCACCTGCCTTTCCTACCTTTAGTAGATGGCTATTGCCTGACCATCTGAAACATCAGATATAGCTATTAACAAGACTCCTTATTTAAAATGGTTTTGATTGTCTGAGAAGCTCTGTATTCATGTCTTCTTTTATTACAAGTCACCCTGGAATATCATGTTATAATGCATTAATTATGCATTTTATTATCGTTATCAGACGGTGAGTATAAAGTAATAGTGTTTGAAAAAATATACTCAGAATATTTAGAATACATACACTTCTATAAGTCACTTTTCTGTCATTAACTTAACATGTGAAAATGAGAGAAAACATTTTTAAACAAAGTAGAAATATACCTCATCTTTAGAGAAAAAACAGATGAAGCATGTGAAAGGAAAAAATGAAGGGCAACAGCCTACAACAAAGATCCAGGGATTTAAAACAAAAATATTTGATTTTTTAAGATCAGAGGTAAACCAGTTTAGTTATTCACAATTAGTGCCTGGAGACTAAATTGCAGTTGTTGCCATTTCCTTTTTGTCAATCAGGTTCTAGCAGTTTGAACAGAGCTGCCAACACTTTGAATACCTCTAGTATCTACCAAGAGCCCCAGGGAAAGCCTAGTGAAGAATGGAATGCTACAGCAAAGGCTTTTTGTGATTCTTCTTTTCCCACAGAACATGTAAGTCAATTAAAAATATTGCAGACCAGACCTCAGTGAGCTAATTCCACAGATATTTGTACAACTGTACCCATCTGGATACTTTAAGGCTGAGTCGATCTCCGAAATAATATCAAAAGGGCAACAAGACACCATTTTTCACAATTAAGGTTGATAGAAAGCAGCAGGAAAAAGTCACAGCATATGAATCAAACTGATGCTAACCAGTCTGTTTGGGAGGGGAGGAAGAGGCTAGTCCATTGTGTACCCTAATAGAAATCATCACCTACAGTAAAAGTAGAAGTTAAAGAAAAAAAAACAAAAGAAAACAGTAGTATGTAAAAGTATGAAAACACTGTTTCTTCTGTTACTTGATAAAACCATGTCATTTAAAAGAATCCAGGAAAGAATAAAAATTCAGCACATCTATGAATTAGAGCCTATCCATTTATCATACATTGTAGTTAAGTGATGCCCTATTTAGAGTAATCTTATTATTTTGTAGGGTAACATCACACAAACATGTAAGAACCTGTTGTTTCCCATTGGCTCATCACTGCATTTTCAGATCTGTGTTAGGCTCTGGAGCTTGGACAGCTCTGATTGCTCTATTAGAATTTGACCCAATGCTGAATGTATCATTCAGAAGTGATACAGTAATTTATAGCTGCAGCTAACCTTTTCTTTTTTAGAAGAGGTTCTAGAGGTATTTCTCAGGTAGTTAGGGCTGTCTCTGGATGAGGTGCACAGAGGTTTCAAGTGACAAAGTTGCCTGACTTCAGCAGGTAATCAGGTCTTGATGCCATCAGCATCCACATTCCCTGCAATTCAGGAGACCGATGTTTTAAATTACTCGACTTTCCTAGCCTGACTCTACTTGTGAATGACACTGAGGTGGATTTTTGACCAAGTACAGTGGTGGTTTTACTGTGTGTCTCTTGCTTGTGTGTCTGGTTGTGGTTATGTCTGTTTTGTCACCCCCAAACTACAGCAGGAGCTCCTGCTGTGCTGGCTAAGTAAAAGCAGAGATGGACAAGAGCAGTGCCTTACAGCTGAGGTTTCACCTCAGGTTTTCCAAATCCTTAATCTACGAAATCTCAGTTTGCAATAATGAAGAGCACTCCCTCCTTTCTGTACTGGTGCCATTCCAATACCTTCTGTCCTCAACTTTGTCATTTTAATGACCAATATAAACAAGCTGTTGGGAGATTAAAAATGGGCTCGACAGTCTTTTTTGCTGCTTCGTTTGCTTTGACTAACATGTATGATTGCAACTAGAGCAGATTTAAGCCTTCTACAATTAGGGTAATGTCAACCACAGTGCAGTATTCTGAAAAGGGATAAAAATTATAAATAAATGCTACAGGTGCACTTATAATTCTAGTAAAAATATTAAGAACTGTTTTAAATATTAAAATCTGTCCACGCTTAAGTACCACAGTAAGGATGAATAATCACCCCCAGCTCAGTTTAAACACACAATTTTCAGTACAGGACAGGTACAGCCCCACATGCTATTCCATAGAGATTTTGACTAGTGGCTTGCAGTGAAGTATGATCTGTTTGTTGCCGAGGTCTTGGGGAAAAGCATGAGAGAATTAACAGGTTGTAACTTTCACTGCTGAAGTGGAGAAGTTACTTCCTCACTGAAAGGGAGATGGCAGTCATTACTGACCTGAAGTATCAGTACCTTCAGCTGCATGGCAGCAAAATTGTTACAAATGCAATAATGAACAATTTGCATGAATTTTATTCGATTTTATTATTGTTCATATTTCAAATTTTAAGGAACACTTGTACACTAGGGAAGGTAAGCTTTAGCACAAAATTAATATGCCAAATTAAAGGTAGGCCTGATAAAGACATAGTGCCTCAGACTTGGCTGGGGCACAGTTGCCTAATACTAAAAAATTGATTAAACGGGGCGGGAAGGTCTCATCTTGTGATCCTTGCAAGAGGAGTCCCCTAGCACAGGAGCAGAGTCTGAGGTCACCTTGCAGATGCCCTGCAGCACTGGCTCTGTGCTGCACCTTGCTCAGGCAGGTGGCTGCTGCTGGCCTGCTGCTCCCCCAAGAGCCACACAATCCCAGATCACAAGTGGAGATCTCATCATTCAAATGCAAGGTTTCTGCTCATCAGGCAAAAACCCCGTTTCCCTACTGTGTTGCCATCTGTCTTTGATTTGGGTAGATATGAAGTAGCTAACAGTAATGTATCAAAGAGTAATTAAAACTATTAAAAGAACAAAAAGATCTTTAACATAAAAAAGCCAACCTATTACAGACCTTGCATTGCTGATGTTTGCTTTCTGATCTATATAGTGGAGAGGGAGTTAACACTATAAACCTCATGATTTTGGGTTTTGTTAATCAAATGCTTGCATAGCAATAGAAATGTCAAGTGCAACATTAAACTCTTTAATTAAGCTATTTATTTTGCTAATCTGCATTCTAATACAAGTTTGTCTTTTTTAAATCCCACTCTTGTACCAAGTCTTATATTAAAGGTTTGGTTTATAAAAGCATAATTGTCATCATCAAGTTTTCTAAATTAAATACGACTCAAACACTTCAAATTAAACGTTGTTTTTCCCAATTGATTTATTTTCCTGCTAACGTTTCCTCGCTTGCTTAATGTTCAGCAAAATCCAACAATCTGAACTTTTGTCCGTGAATTTCACTGGGTTGTCAACTGCTAACATTCATATTCTGTCAGGTTAAAGAAGGATTTGCTGCTTCACAGAACAAGAAATCTACTCACATGACTGTCCCTCCAGTGAGAAGTGAAAAAGCCCTTCAAGATGAGGACAGCTGCTCTCTTCAGAACTCCATTACACAAAACCAAATAGGAGGAGCTGAGAAATTACCGAATTTGGAGAGACTTCATTCAGCAAGAAAGAGGAAATACGAAGAAGGCCAGTGAAGATATCTTGAGTGGCAGGAGATAAGCATTCTTTTAGGCACAGACATATCCCTTACCTAACCCACACTGGTAGATGTATTCCTACAGAATATGGTATATATGAGTAGTTTCATGTTTAATATAACATGGTAACAGTTCCTGTGTTCAAAAATGTACACAATTCCTACTCCGAATGTTAGTTCTGGTTCTGCAGTCAAATTCTAGTTATTATTGGCTTTGTCCAAAGTTAAAAAGTTCGTAAGTTAATGAATTTAATTATTTTAATTAATTATTAATAAATAATTTTATTAAATTAATTAATTATTACAATTTTTACTTCACTGTACCCTCCTCCTTCTCCTCAGAAGTTTTGGCTGAAATAGTTCAATTCATTTTCTCTGACAGAGACAAAACTCACTCAATTCTTTGAAAACTCACTCGGTTTTCGGGCAAAATCACCTCCAACTGTTTCAGAATGGGTTCTGCAAAAATTTACAACTACTTCCAGCAGTTCTAAGTGGCAGAAGAAAACATCTTCTGCTTACCTTTACTGCCAAGTTATTTAAATATATCTGTTGTAGTTTCTGTATCAGTGAGGTCTCTTTCAACACTGAAGGATGAGGTATGATTAAAGAGATAAGGCAGCAGATCTGGCTTCATGAAGCTTCACTTCCATTGGGTCACATTTCTCCTCCCCTGGGTCTAAGGGAACTTTTTTCTTACTTTCAAAATACTTGCATTAGCATTTTTCTGACCTCCCTCCCTTCCTCCCCACACCTCTTGTAAAGAAAGGTCCCCATACTGTAAAACAAACAAAAGAAGCACAACCAATACTTCCAGTTTCTTACTGCTGATTATGTAAGAAAATCAAGAGAAGACATTTTTCCATGTTAGTTTTATTGCCTCTTGTTGGTTTTTTTTTTTGATGTGGCAATTTAGAATATTTAGCATCTTTAAACGAATTGCATACATTTTTTTGGAAACATTCACAAATTGTCAAAAGTTCTGAATAAAACTCATCTATAGCAACATTACTAGGTCCAAAAAAAAAATAATCCTTAGGTGTCCGAGAGACTGAGGAGACTGTTTTTCACTTGATTCAAATTTTGTTTCCAGGTGTTTAGAGTGTCATACAATTGCTGCCACTGCTGCTTTCCGAAAGTCCGATGTGTGCTGTGACTGGAGAAGTAAAACAAAATTGGGAGAAGATTACTAGAGATGTCACACTCACCCAATCATTCTTCTATAGCATTACTTTACTCTCATGAGCAAATAGGAAAATTCTGATTTTCTCTCTAGAAAGGGCTGCACTTCACCAGTTAAGAGAATTCCTTAGCCTTCCCAAATATTTAAAGCAACAACAGTCATTAGTATTCTTGTCACTAGTAGGTCATTAAATGAAATGTCCTGGAAAGTACGACTCTTTCATTAAATAAGCTAATCACATTCAGTGTGAGCTTTAATAAAATTATGATAAATAGCAACTATTTAACTACCAGCAACTGATAGGAACAATACCTTGCTTCTAGTTAGAATATTCTACAAATGTAAGTGAAATAATTAGAACACATGAAGTTCTGCAAAATGCCATGAAGAATTGTCTTACCTGACAACGACTTTCCTCTGTGTCTGATCTATTTTGCAGTACACCATCTTCGTCTTTACAGCTGCAAAAAACCAATGCAACATTTTCATGATAGTGCAAAGGTATTAAACTGCACAAAAATGGTTCAAAATGAGATCAGTACAAACATAAGAACACAGCAGTTCACTTAATCTGTTTTGCTGTTGGTTTTAATGGCCTAGTAGGCAGAAAAGCAAAATGACAGAACAAGATGAAGGTCATGCATGAATCCTATCGTTTGGTGCCAATCTCTTAAAGCAATATCCTGTACAGATTTTATGAACTTCTCTCCCCTACAAACACATCCTGTTTTAATGACAGCAAACAAAACCAGATGACAAATTAAACCTGCAAACAATTTAGTTCTCTAAAGAATTAGAGATACAGTTCCTGTCACTGAGAAGAAAAACACTGGTTAAAACACAACAGTTGGGCCTGTCTTTAAACATGAAATTGTGCAGCTTTACCTTGTATAAAGCACAGGAATTAATATTGTTCTTAATATCCAACATCAGCTTAGAAGATCACAAAGGTCTTGTTCACGAGCACTGTGTGCAGAGCCACAGTTCTTACCATCAATGACAAATGCTTCTACATCATCAGCCCCGATCTGCAGTTCCTGCTGCATTGTGTCAAACGAGATTTCTTTATTCTCTACAGCCATTCCCATGAAAGTAAGGAGCCTCATCTTGGCCATGTTGTGTTCGTGCAACAAGCCTGAGCAAAAGCGTCGATAGTTTAATTAACGGTTTAATTATAATTCATACAAGTAATTTGCTTTTCACGTTATTTTTATTATATATGCTTCCAATCATTTAAGATTTATTTCACATTGAAATATATTCTGCTTTTCCTTATGAACAGGTTTTTTTTTGAGGTAAAATACCAAATCCTGCATCTGCCGTGCCTTTTGCTAAAATATCAAGTTTATTGTGAATTCATCAAGACTCAGTTGTTTTTAGCAGAAATGTTTTATCTACAAAAGTTTTGGGGTTTGAGCAGTAAAAACATCACCTAAACAGAATCTGAGGTGGTGAGAGTGCAAGTGAATTTTTCAGTTGCATCACCAGGAAGAACAGCAATGCAACAAAATGAAAAATCCACGGCTGGTTATGCCAGGAATCTTCTTACAGCCTCACCAGTCGTTCTCCTGTAGTTTCTGGAAAAGAAACCTCTCATGGTGATGGTTCCATAACATTGTGGTGCCAGAAGAAAGCATTTTATTACTGGATTTGTTTGTGCACAGCAAAAAAGGCATCATGAGGTCCAAGTAAGCATCCAGTGTGGCTCAGAAAAGCACTGTTCAGGACCAGCGGAACGCGTCCTGAGGTCAGGTTACATCTTCTACACGACTGCACAAATGCCAACACAAGGAACTGAGCCAAGGCCTTGCTTTGTCTAAATCAGAGACCATTTTCCCGGAAAAGCATCTCAGTCAACCAAGTTAAGTCACTGAGATGAAACAAGGCATTTCTTAATCCCAAGGTCCATGAGGTACCAACTAAGATCCAGCGGAAGTTCCTTAAAAAAGGGTGTCAATCTTTTTGTTCTAGAATGACATTATAAACATTCCCATGGCTTCAGTAAATATGTAAGTTTAGAATTTATAACACTCATACACTAGCAGGGAAGGACATTAGTGCAGGACATCATGTTGTGTTAATTAGCTGTAATTATGATGCAGGTTCCCTATTTGGCACCGATTCAACAAAACCGCGATCACCATAATTCATACGAATGAGGAGCACCAGCAACTATACCTAACTGGGTTTAATGGAACTCTACAAGCATCAGAAAATCAATTAGCACACATTAACCCTAATTAACAAATGCAAATGAGATGCTGATTAACTTTGTAAAGAAGACTGCTGGTAATACCAGATTAACTGTGGCCATGTTAGGGCGATGCAGTTGACACAGATAATGCTACTGCTGGCCTAAGTTGTCAGCATTAATAAAACAACAAATTGTAACAAACTGATGCTGCCTGTAGGAGCCTTCGCTGCACAGCTTTCCTGGGCCAGTTCAACTTACAGCTACAGCCCATGCTCTACTGCCACTGGAATTCTATTCTAAACAGCCTTCAAAACAAAGGTATT
>WAAG01074709.1:0-15448 GCA_013390105.1 Tichodroma muraria
ATATGGACCTTCTGGAACTGTGGACCCTCTCCCTTCTGATCCAAAACACACTGAATTTTTTCTGCTTGACACTGTTTCGCCTGCTAGATGTCCAATGGCAAATGCAGGGAAAGGCCAGTTTGCCTTGCAGTGTTTTTCATGCTAACTGGTTATTTTTGAATCCTTGCCTGAAAATGCGTTCAGGTTTGTCCTATATTTTCTTCTTGAAGAATCTGAGCTGCATTCCAGAGCTACTCCCAAAGCACTGTAGAGGTGTGGAGGGAGTCAGGCTGCGAGCTCTGTGCATCCAGTGAGTTGTCAGCTATTGTTTTGTCAAGACCAAGATGTTTTTAAAATAAAACAGTCTGGCTGGTGTTATCTGCAGAGCAAGTCAAAGGTTAGAGCCCTTCTACTCAAGCTGCCTACATGAATCAAGCTGTTCATCCTGGCACATCTCAGCTGGAAACCAGTGGGATTGCTGAGCACAGTTCTGCCCCTGCTTCTGCATCCTGCTGTCTTGCTGGTGCCACACAGAGCAGGAGCATGAACTTATTCAGGTTGTGACAGTCCCTCATGTGGTTTCTGGACATGATCCCTGCAGCAGGGAGTTGGGGGCAGACTGTGGTGATGTCCTCAGAGGCTTTACTGAGGAGCAAAGCAGGTTTCTGGGCTTACCTATTTCTGACACCCACTGTGTTCACAAACCCTACAGACCCTCCTTCATTCCCTCTTCCTTCAAGTCTCATTGCTGTTGAACCCTCTGGAGCTGTCAGTGAGGAAAGATTGCTTGGGTTTGCTTCTGAGTTGCCTGGAGGGTGGCAGTGCAGCTGCGAGGTGCCACAGAAAGCCTGACTGGAGCTCTTAGAGAAGACAAGCAGCCCTTTAAAACCTTGCCTGATGCTTCGCTAAGCACATTTTGACAACATGAGTGCTCCAGTAGTTTGTGGCTGTAGCTCTGACATTTTGAGCTGTTTTTAAGGGGAAATTCAACTTCTTAATTCAGATTTAAAAATTCTTGTGCTCTGATTCTTCTTTCAGCAGCCTACCTCCCCAACCACCCCCAACAAGCCAGTAGTGCCACTGGAGTGGGCATCTGGAGTGGTACCTAAACCTGACCCTACAGTCATTAACAAGCACATAAGGAAACTAGTGGATGTAAGTATTTGGAACATTACACTGCTCTAAGGAAATGATAGATTTGATATTTTCAACATGATAATTTATTTCAAGCTTATAATGGGGTTGTTATGGTTGGGGTGAATTTGAGACATGCCATAACAAATTTGAGACGTTATTGATATGTTCAGAAATATCTATTTCATTCCTGCAATCAACAATGGGATTAGTAAATAGGCTTCTGGGTGCAAAGGAGCAGACTTCTGGAAGCATCCAAAACCTGACTGCTGTTTAATAGGTTTGTCTAGCAAATATAAATTCAGAGGGCAAAGTTTAGTTTTTACAACTCTAGCCACACAGTTCATGTCTGCTAACAGACAGCTGAAAAGAAAGCAACTCAGAAACAAGGTCTCATACATTAATAGGTCCAATAAACTTTTCTGCAAACTTTATTTCTGGTTTTCAATTTGCTGTAATTTTGCTGTCCAGAGAATGTTATGTATGGTAAAGGTAGCATTGTCTTGGTGTCACTTTAAAAATGTGGACATGAGGTCATGCAGAATTAGAGCTGGGATATTCTAGCTTCAGTTTAGAAGATGATGTGTTGTGCTAGGTAGTGTAAACAAAGCTAAACATGTCCAGATTCCTTTGGAGAGACTGAACCTTTCTTTCTGCTTTCTACAAATTAGTAAGTAACTCTGGGAGGAACTATTAAATTCTGACTTTGTGTTACAGATCACTAATTGGGGTTACGTTGTTAAGATAACCTAAACAAACACTTCAGTTCTCTCACCCAGACTTCAAATATATCTTGTAGTTTACTTTTTGTACATGCCTTTTTTTAAAAATAGTTGAATTTTTCTTCTAATGTGGGATGCCAGAAATGCACATGCTGCTCCTGAATTGCTTTTGTCAGTGCCGTATGTGTTGACAGAAATGACTCCTCATCCAAATCTCTCTTTGATAGCTTGTTAAATAGGAAGTCTGTCACAATTCCTTAATCTTTCCAGAATGAAAACTGTGTGGAAATTTATTTTTGTTCCTACAGTTGAGGCAGTTGCATTTCCCCATTCCACAGTTTTGGCCTGGTTCAGGTCATATGATCTAGAGTTGGCAGGATTAAAACATGGTTTGGGGCTCTTATGGATACAGTTTACTGAAAGGCTCACACCACTCTGTACAGCTGTTTTCACTTTGCCAGTATTTGTTGTTTACTTGCAGCTTTGAGTGGTGCTTTTAGCCACTGCTTTTATTACAAAAAGTGTTGAATACTACTTGGGTTTGTGTTTTGGTTCCTTCTTTATGGTTTTTTTTGAGGTCTGCCAATCATCAGCTACAGTCATTTGATAGAAATGGGTTTCACCAGGTTCTTGTTAAAACAAGGACAATACAGATGCCTTTCAGGGGTCTCGGTATATTCATTTAATGTCTTTATCAACAAAATTTTAATCTAATGAAGGAGTCTGTACTTCACTCTCTGAGTGCCTCTCAGATAATCATGTTGACTTTGACATTCATGTTTTTCCCATCAGCACCGCACATGTCTTTAACACCCCTTGCACATCTCTGCAAACAGGAAGACAGAATATAGTAACTCCTTAGCAGCTAAGGAGGGAACCCATCATTGTATGCCACCTTTTAAATTTGATCCCATGTCTGTTTTTATTTAGTGGTGGATTGATGGAAGTAAATTGCTCATGATTGAGGTGTCAAAATATTAGTAAACAAAATAGATTGAAACAGTATTGTGGCAGAGTAGAGGTGACCACCCAAAAGAGAAATTAAGCCAAAACTATCTGAAATACTCATGGGAAAGCTGGTGTTGTTTTTGTTGTAATTCTTCTTTTTTTTCATGATTAAAAAGTATACTTAATGAAGCAAAGGGAATATGTCAGCACCTGGGGCAGAATTATAGTGACATTTCCAACAAAAAAGAAAAGTAAAGCAAGAATAATCATGTGTGAAGAGGTGTGGAGGATCATCATTAGATAAATGCTGACATCAGATTTTCTTTAAAAATTAGCCATTTTTCTCATAGAATCGAATAATATGTGTATTGAAATACTAAGCAAAAATAAAAGGAATAAAACAGATGTAACAGAGCATCTGAATAGCTGAATAGAACATAAGATTACGTGTAATTATAATGTTGAAGAGGCTGTTATAGACTCAGGATAGGCTAGATAATAGTACAATAATATCTTTTTTTTTCCCCCAGTCTGTCTTTAGGAACTATGATCACGACCACGATGGTTACATTTCTCAGGAAGACTTTGAAAGTATAGCTGCCAACTTCCCTTTCTTGGACTCTTTCTGTGTTCTGGACAAAGACCAGTAAGCTTGGGGATCTCTTTGTGGTGGTTTTTTTTCCATTTTTCTCTATTTAAAATTTCAGAAAATACAAATATTGAAGAAACAGCACCTCCCAAGTTTCTTGTGTCTGACAAGGTTACCAAAAGCCGAATTGTGTTATCATTTAAATTCTGATACTCTAGTCAGGTCTTTGAGTCCCAGGCTGGAGTCCTGCTTTACCTGGTACTTTAAAAATTGTTTCTATAATAGCTTAATGACAAATTCCTGTTGGGACTGAGTCAAAACTGGTAGTACTCAAGTACTAGTGAGAGTACTAGTGAAACTACAGTGGAGATGCTCTATCCAGACCAGGCATCAGACTGACGAAACAAATAAATTCTGTACAGCACAGGCAAAATGAGTGCAGGTGGTAGAGAGCGGGTAACAAATATTCTAGACTGTAATATATAGCATCAATTTCCTAGCCAGGTGAGCTTGATAATTCTTGCTGTCCAGAATCTCTTTGGCTGTGAAGGCTGGTGGCCAGCCAGAGGTATAACCACTTGTTCTGTGTGAGCAGTAAGTCAAGTTCCTTCATTTAGTGGCCTGGTCTCGTACCACTAACAGGTGAGATGACAAGGTTCATGCTGTAAGAACAGTGTTACTATTTAAAGAAAGATAAGAACCACAAAGGCTGTAAGGGTTTTTTCCTTCCAGGACTGTTGCAGCTCTTTCAAAGGATGTGCTTCGTATGCTGTATGATTTCTGCAATGAGAACCCCCCAAATTTTTCAGTGCCATGAGCAGTGACAGGTCTACTCCACTTTTTATTTCCCTTACAGAGATGGTCTTATAAGCAAAGAAGAAATGATGGCTTACTTTCTGAGAGCTAAATCACAGTTTCAGTGCAAAATGGGACCAGGATTTATTCATAACTTTCAGGAAATGACCTATCTTAAACCAACTTTCTGCGAGCACTGTGCAGGATTTGTAAGTATGATTTTAATAATAGGATATCTTAAAAACAATTTTTAGCTTTTAATATATATGGGGTGGAACTGGCTATTGCTGAAGTCTCTTGGCCAAATAATATCTCATGGCATTCAGAAGCACAAAACGATTACTCACGTTGTAGCTGTGTCATCCAGTTTTGATTTACTGGTTTCTGAAAACTGGCGTTTGTAAGAATACTGTTGGGGGGAACAAAATTACATTCGCTAAAGGATGTTAGAGACTATATGAAAGGTCTTACTTGGTTTATCTTAAGTTCTTTAATTTGGCTTGATTTCCCATGAAAACAAGCTCAAGGGAAAATAGATGTCTGGAGCAGAGGATGTAGATGAGGCAAAAGCTGTTCTTTCTCAGGAAATTGCACATGGCAACATAGATATGTTCATAATTCTCTGAATGGCTTAACAGTCTTAATTTTCTCTCTATTGAATTAACAGATCTTCTAATTGGTAAAGAAATCAAAAGTACTTCCAGCAGTTCTGTACGATAAGAATTTTTAAGAATTTATTAGTTGGGTTTTTTTAAATTTGCTTTTTCTCTCACCCATAACTTGCCAGATATCACTGTAGAATGGTCTCTACATATTTGGGAAAGGATTGGTTTTGTGGACATTTGTGTTGCTTGCAAACCCTCTGTAAGTTTTACACTTCAAACCAAATATAGTAAAGGATAAATAATTACTATGATATAGAAGTTACTTTAATGGACACACTTGGCTGGAATCAAATGTCCACATTTAGACAGCTAAAGCAGTAAGGGCAGAGGACCATGTCCTCTGCTTCTGTGTGGCTCACATAACAGGCTGTGAACGCTGGCCCTGTCCCTGCTCTCCAGAACAGATCTGCCTCTGCACTTGGTAGTAATTTTATTCCATGATCTTCTCCGCTAAGCAATGTTTCTTCATGGTTGAAAGTAACAACAGCACTGCAAAGCGCAAAAACGTGCCTCCTTTCAGACCTGCACTGGCGCTCCTGCTCCAGTCCATGCTCCTATTTTCCACTCGCTTCTTTTGCCACGTGTCCGTTTTGTTCGGATGCTTGAAGCCCCTATAGTGACAGCTGCCGCTGATTAATGCCATGGGGAAGAAGGAATTCCGCCTATTTCCTCTAGAGCTGCAAAAGCTCTGGCAGTGACACGGTCAGTGCTGACGTAGGAGTGTGCTGGTGGGTCTCGAGCTGACAGCTCCAGCAGACCCATGGGGCAGGGACAGGCACCGGCCTGAGCCTATTGTTCCAGGCTGCCTCGGGAAGACGTCATTGCGTTCGTGACACTCAGTGAGTGTTTGGAAGGCTTCCACAGCAAAGCAAGGCCCAAGGACTGCCCTGAAACGTCCTCTCCTGCAGATATTTTCCTCCCGCATCAATTTTCTAATTGGCCATTGTTAGATTTTTCACATCTCCCTGATTACATCCAGTGCAGGAATACAAACGAGTAAGGGGTTGTAGAGGAAATGGAAATAAGGTCATTTTTCCTGTCAGCTCACTGAAGTCATTGGCATTGTTCTGTGGATGAGTTGGACCGATAGGACAGGAACCAACTACAGAATCTGCTGCATATTTGTTCTGCATTTCAGTGCTTCTCATCCACGAGCGGAAACCTAATTTCATAGTGATGCACTGATTCACAGTCGAAATAATGTGCACTGACCATGCAGCAGGATGAACTGACATGACAGTGCAATGCACACAGTTATTAAAACGATACTAACTTTGAAGGTCAAGCTAAAACCTAATGCCATTAAGCAGCACAAAGTTGATATGTCCATGGCGAGTTGCAGTTCCGTCCCAAAGCTTGAGTTCCACCACGTGGTAGGGTAGGTCATCCTGCTAAGATCTATAATCTGAATTTGCACAGATCCTCTTACCTCGGAGCTGGCTCGAGCCAGATTTGCAGCAAAGCTGTGTCAGACACATTCAAAGCTTTAGGTCAGAATTCATGACATGACACTTTAGACAGCTAAGCTTCACTGTGGTGTGTAACCATAACAGTGGTGCCAAATTTGAGTGGGAGGAAGGTACAGAGATAAGAAAGTGAGGAGCGAGGAGAGAGGTCTTCAGTGGGAACAGATTAGAGCATAAATAAATAAGTAACAATCCATGTGTCTTACAGTGATCCTGTAAAACAGATCTGGGAAAATAGGTCATTGCTGCTCTTTCAAGAGGGCCTGGGGTGCTCCTCTGTCACTGCCTGAGCACAGCAACTGAGTAACTGAGTTCACTGTGCACATATATGGCATTAGCAAGAGAAGAATAAGCCACAGGCCTTCTATGGACACAGCTTCCACTGTTGTCCTTTCTGTTCTTTTGTTCACCATTCTTCTACCTTGTCTAATTTATTTTTGCTCCCTCCAGACCCCCATTTTTGCTTGCTATTTCTTTTGTGCAGTGTATGGAGTGGTTGTTTTTTTTTCACCCAGCATCTTTCCATTCTGTTTATTTTACTCTTACCTTTGTATTCTGAATGATCTTCACCCCTTCCTTTTGAACCTTTCTTTAATGACCATATTCACCCCCTGCTCTCTGTGCATAGATACTTATAAATCTGGTGAGGAGCCCTATGCAGTTTCAATTGCCTGGATATGCTCACCCTCCTTGGTGAATGAGTTCAGGAAAAATAAACACCAGAGTCCCCAGTTTTTTTCCTTTTATGCTAGAGTTAGAAAAACTGCCCTTCCTCTCACTGCCTCTCAAGAGTGGAAATGTTTGTTTTCATAATGCCATGGCTATATGCAGTGCTTCTGAGTACATAGAAAACAATTTGTTAGGGAGTTTCCCTGTTTCCAAGCAATCCTGCTCATGCCACAGTGAAAGCTTCCCAAAAGTGGGACCACACACTCTGGCCCTTGGATGTTTAGTCGTTGACTTGGTAGTTGCAAGTGTACGTTGACAAGAACAGCTTCTGAGGGAAGGCAAAGACGGAATTCAGTGGCTTTTCTGCCGGTTTCATTCTTCATCTGTTTGGGGATTTTTCTTTTTTTTGAGTTGGAAAAGGCAGGTGCACAAATCAGATTGCTATGGCTAGGTGTGCTGGGAAACAGTATGGGAACCGAGAACCTAGTTTTTATCCCCAGTGGTGTTTTCTTCTGTTGTATTTGAACATTATGGGTCAGTGATGTATCTGGAGAATGGATGTACACAGGAAATTCTCCTGCAGATAACATTAAGGGAGCCTAGAAGCAGAATGTGCTCTGCTGTTTTCACTAAGGTTGATATGACAGCACATTTTAACCCATTCCTGGAAGCAAATATCATCTGTGTCTCTCCTTCTCTGGTAGTCCCATTACCATGAGTAAGTAGCAGAAGTAAGGGAGAAGCCACACAAGTCTTATCACAATTAGAGGGGGAGGTCTGCCTGACAGGAAGGGTGTTAAGAGCAGTTGTATCCTGTTTGTGCTTTTGTAACCATTGGTACTTCCTCATTGTGACCTTGTTTTCCTTCCAGCTTTCTTTTCTGATTCCTTGACGTTCTTTTGTCTTTCTTTGCAGCTCTGGGGTATAATCAAACAAGGCTACAAATGTAAAGGTAAATAAATATTACAAGGATTTTTTCAAGCTATGGGTGGTGGGTTTTAGTACAAGTCAGTCAGCCATACCTTTAACTAAAATGGCATATGTTCAAACTCATCTTGCATCTACATTTGGTATTGTCCATGAGCAGTGACTGCTGGTACACTAGGAAGTTTCACTGCGTTAGAGAAAATACCACCCAGTAGGAATGCACCAATTCCGTGAGATAACGGACCAAAGCAGCCCCTGACTCCATGAGCTGTCACTTTGTACCGGTAAAGACCTCAGAAATTGGAAAACCGAGTGTTCTTATCCTAACACTGAGACATCCTGAAATATATCCCCTGAGATTTGGGTTAGGAAGAAGTCTGCTGGCAACAGTTTGTCATGTACATCCATGTGCCTGTAGAGAAGCCTACTTGCAATTTAGTAGTTAGGCTGAGCTAGAAATAGAGAAATATTCAATTCCTAGACTGCCCAGCAGATCTCATTACAAGAACTTCTTCAGACATTCAACTTACAAAAATTCCTAGATCTCTTACATCCCTCTCCTTCACCTTCATAAAATAGTTAATCTCTAACGCAGTACTTCCACCACATCAAGCAGGTCAGACCAAAAAGGGCGTTGTAGTGGTCCTCATTTGCTTTAAAACCCTGAACCTATTTATTTCTCAAGCAGCCCAACTCCCTCTGAAGGACACTGTTGATTTTCACAGCTGTAGCTGCATCTCAGTTATTCACAGGGGAACATTCACATTTGTACTCTCTTTTCCCTTAGTCTTACACAGACTCCAAGGAGAAGGATAAAGAATTCACAGTAATTTTTTTTAGGATATACCATACTCCTGTCTCTCTCCAGACACAAACCTCTCTTCCTCAGAGTGGGATGGGGAAAATGTCCATGGCTAAATCAACATATGTAATTCAGATATTCCTGATTACTGTCATCTTAGAAGCTTTGAAAGAGCTGGTTGCAGTCTATAATTTTACTGGTAGGATGAGGAAAGGAAAGTAAAGTTTTGTCACACCAGCCTGTAAACTCAAGCTGAGATCTGAAAGTTGAGCTTCTGTCCTGCATCACTGCCTGTAGCAGTGTCCCAGTGGAGACTGAGCAAAAGTGGTTCTGTAAAGTCGAAGTTACAAGCCATGAAGCATGAAAGCAAGAGAGCAGAGCTGCTTGCTCAGATCCAGCAGTGGTCAACAAGGGTAAGGGTGCCTGCCTTTTGCTGCAGCAGCTACCAGCTGCTCTGCGTTCCAGCATCACTGCAGCGTGACACCCATTAGGGATGAACTCTGCCTTTGAGCACAGAGCTGTCATCCTCTGAACCTCTGCCACAGCAGGGGGAGGGAGGGAGGGAGTTCCTCCTTTCAGGCCTGCTGCTTACCCCAGCACTGTGAGTAATGAGATAAAAGCTAGACTGCGTGGTCTGCAAGTGATAGAAGGAGTCCTGCACTTCAAGACAGATCTTTAGTCTAACTGAGGGGCAGATCTTTAGTGTACCTGTTACCTTTGAGGCAGAGAAAACCAGAGCTTGGCATGTACTGCTGCATTAGTCATACGAACAAGGCGTAGGCAGAAACCAGAACTCTCACCCGTCATGCCAGCACTGCTGCCTGAGCAGTGTGGTTCTTACAGTAGAGTCATAAATGCAGCACCTTGACTATCCTCACCTAGAACAAAATGTTGGGCTATGGAGCAGCAACAGAGAAACAAGAGAAATGGGAATTTTTAAACAATGGAAAAGGATACAGAGGAGACAGAGATTTTGTTTGGGACACATCCTCCACCCTTTAGCCCTTTCTTGCATATAAGACACAAACTCCAGCCACACTTCAGATAAATGTACCTAGTGATGATGTATCCACAGTGATTTAAATCCCAGCAGAAGCTTGGAGTGCAGGTACTCAAAAAGTCTTGTCTGGCTGGATGATACACTTCCACAGAGCTCACTCATGTGCTAATGCTGCTTACTGAGCTACTCAGACTAGCTTTAACCTACAGTAGTCTACACTGACCTCCAGCAGTCCTTCCAGATGCTCAGGGTATGAATGCTCTGGTGTCTTCTAACCAAACCTCTTTACTACAATGGGCCCTGCTGGATCAAATGTAAGCCAGCCAAATAAATAATCCTCGCCTCCTTGGGTGGACTCATGCAGTAGAGCAGAAGCTTTATGTATGGCATACACAGGATAATATCATTCCATATCTCTTCCTCGAAACTATTATGATTTAAAATATCATCTTCCCTCTTCTGTTGCCATTTTTTATTAATGGCTGTCATGGAAATGATCCACTTTTTTGTAATGCCCCCCACACCTAATGATCAATTTCTGTAACGTCCTTCCCACCTTCTGTCAAACTTTTTGATCCTTCAAAGTCCTTTCTTGGTATCTGTCTGGTAATAGCCCTGAGGCTATTAACCAGATATTGTGGCTTTCCATTTGATGACTTGACAATTTCTTTCTTTACAGATTGCGGTGCCAACTGTCACAAGCAATGCAGAGACCTGCTTGTGCTGGCATGCAGGAAATTTTCCAGAGGAACTTCAGTAGGCAGCAACCATGGGTCTCTGCCTAGCAGTCCATCTCTGCCTCCAGGTTAGAGCCGTTTTCCTCCTGTTTTAAACTGTTTCTGGAATCCTCTCTAACTGCCAGTGTCCTTGCTGCCATTTTTAATTTTTCCTTGTATCAACACACAGAGCAGCACCTGTCCTTTTCACTGCACTATGGTTTGTGTTCAGCCCTCAGATTCCAACATCCTTTTCTCCAGTGACGGCCTTGGTGGCTTTAATATCCTGTATAAGGCTCGCTATCCTCCTTACTGGCACCCTATCCCAGCTGAAAAGAAATGAAATTGTACTTCTCTTTTTTTATCACTTAGGAGCAAGGAGACATAGGGCACAATTCTAGCACTGCCTTACCCCCTGAGCATGCAGATGGTGAGACAATAATATCTGTGCACAGTGCCAGAAAGAGTTTCCAAGCAGCATATGTATATTGATAATTACAGCACTGCTTCATTTACCTCCCCACCCTCCCCCAGGCTTGTTACCTTTCTGTAAAGACCTTGAAGCAGAATACTTACACAAAACAATTCCACCCTCTCTTTCAGTCCAAGACGAAGTATTTGAATTTCCCAGTGTTGCTGCAGAACACCAGGAACTTGATGGTAGAGCTATCACCCTTGTCACTGGCTCTTCACGGAAAATTTCCGTGCGGCTGCAGAGGGTGACCACCAGCCAAGCAACGCAGACAGAACCACTCTGGCATGAGTCAGGCTGGAATGATTCAGGTTCCCATACTTTCCCCAAAATGAAGTCCAAATTCCATGGAAAAGCTGGGAAGAACAAAGGCTTTGCAAAATGGGAGAATGAAAAGCCCAGCATGCAGGCTGACCTAGAGCTAGAAGCCGAAGCCCCACAAGATATACGGGATCACAATGGAATAGAAACCCTCCCAGAAAGACAAGAATCTGAGGTGAGTTCCAGAAGAAGCCAAGACAGTTTAAAATCTGCTACAGTCTGAAGTCTCATGTTATTTGATGGATTTCAGGATGCTTTTTCATTCAAATTTCATTCAAATCCAAATTCTTGCACAAGAGTTGCTTTCAGAAGAATGCTAGATCGTTCATATATCCCTGTTTTCTACACTGCAGTACACGTCTACTATGAGACTGTAATTGGCAGTTTGGTTTTTGGTCTCAGTATGTGCTTTTTAGGAGTTGGTTAGCTTTCATTTTGAAAACCACTAAAATAGCCTGGTGGATATCTGGCCACCTTCTGTGCTATTGTACCCTTGAGCTGCACGGTTCCAGGCTCCAGGATAGACTCACAATTACCATTCTGACTAAAACAGGAGTCCAGGCCAGGGCAGGGTACTGATCAGATGTCTGTTGCTGTCATCCATAAAGTTTATACTTCCAAAGCCTCGTGCTTTTATTGCCCACCTCTGCCAGCATGTAAATGCTTATTTTCTTCTGCTTACAGGATAGCTGATTGCTCACCCTGAAGCACAGAAAACTAAAGATGACAACTACAGCAAGTGTTGATGGACTGTCACAGACCACATCTGGCCACAAGGAGTGTTCCCATACCTCATCTTTTTAAACCCAACCATTGCCGGTTTCCTAGCTGAAAGGTGTTATAAGGCACTATTTATTTTCTCACGAGTAGGCCATTTGGGTGAACATTGCACAGCCAGCAATGCTCACAGCGGAATGGATCTCTGCACTCAGTGTTTTCTTTTGTATGACTTCCGTGGAAACTTCCTCTACATGCCAGTGAGGATATATCTGGCCTTCTTTAAATGCCCTGCATCGTTCTGGTATGTCTGCAGCAACAGCAATGGTGAGGACAGAAGCCAAGCATCCAAGTTTGTTCAATAACACTCCTTTCCTGAGGCTTGTAATGATCATTTAAGGAAAGAAGTAGGTGCGTGTGTTGATTAAATCTCAACCCAAAATCTCTCATAAAGTCCTTTATACTGAAGTTCTTTGTGCACCTGGAGTTTTGAATTTTGGCCATGTTTACATTGCTACAGTGAACGTACTGGTGTTCAGCACAGTGATACCTAATCCCAGACTGGGGATCCTTCAAACAGGCAGCAACTGGCTGAGACTGAAGGAATTCCAAGACACTATGTGCTTGTCTGGTTACACCACAATGGAGAAGGGTCATCTTTGCCAGCACTGATTATGGTAACATTAGCATGCAATAAACACTTTAGTTTTAAGTGTGTGTTTGTGTCTGTGTATACATGTGGATGTGAAACTTTTCTCTGGTTGGAAAGCTGTACATATTAAGACTAAATGTTCTGAAGAGCAGTCTCCAAATCAGCAGTTTGCTAAGGTAGGATCTAGCACCTGAATCTATAATGGTCTGGTTTGAAGTTGCATTTCCCAGAACCATTAAGTTATTGAAAGAGGACAGCACTCATGGAAAAAGAGAGAAAAACAAAACACCACAAAGCTCAAACCTGAAAGACTGGCACACATGTTAGTCTTCTTATCCCATCTCCCCACAACAACAGGGGTGGGTGGGTGTGTTATGTAGCACACACTCTGACTTAAAGACACCCAGTTATAAGATGTCCTACAAAATTCAAGTTATTGCACCCTTCAACATGTTATAAGCCTTCAAGACAAGAGTAATTTCATAGACTTCCCTAACACAAAACTGACAGCTGCACTGCTCTGTGGTAATTTGACTGTAAACTGCACTAGGACTACATGATGCCTGCACAGGTTTGCACCTTGTATCCTGCAGGTTTGTTTTCCAACACAACCAGCAGCAACAGTAAATCTGTGGAGATAAAAAATAATTAAAAGAAATAAACCATTCTCTTTACTGTTGTAAACTCAAGAGAAATAAGCACAAGCACTGCACAAGCACTGCACAAGCACTGGTTTCCAAACTAGGATGAGGGCCAGAAGCACGCTTCACTCTTATACTGCTGCAGGCAAAGAACAAGCATTAGCAAAACCATGGTCTGTTTCCTGTGGTGGGTCAGCTGACGGGTCACAGCCAGCTGACCCCACAGCTACCGGTACAGCACACGGCTTGCTCACAATGAAAATGATGTGGGGGAGGATTTGAATAGAGAAATTTGGTTAAGATCCAGGCTGTTGATGGATCTATTGAGATAAGCCTCTTAATGCTCTATAAATGAAATGCTCATGAGCAACTTCATTCTTAACATCACATAGTTTTGACCAGCGTTTAGTCCACAGACCTCAGCTCATTTCTTGCAGGCTTTTACAAGTTACTTGTAGCCCTTGACATACTCATCAATAAATCTCTTGCAAGCCTGGTAGCTTCAGTTATATGCTTTCCTCAGCAGCAGTTGCAGATCAAAGATAGTCTACAGGCTGACACAACTGATCCTGCTAAGCAAAATATTGCAGCCTCCAAGGTGCAACACACAAGCAATCACAAAATCATTAAGGTTGGAAAAGACCTCTAAGATCACCAAGTCCAACCTTTGACCTATCACCTTGTCAACTAAACCATGGAACCAGTTGTTTCTTGAACACATCCAAGGATGGTGACTCTACCACCTCCCTGGGCAGTCCACTCCAATGCTTAACAACCCTGTCCATGAAGAAATTCTTCCTGAAATCCTTCATGAAATTGATAACAAATAGGTGAAAAGTTCAAGTACCTGCTACAGCTGGAAACCCTTTGCTTCAGGCATTTAATGAAGGGGAACACAGAGTGTGTTGTCAGCAGTAAGTGTTCATGGCCATTGAAAACAAGAAAGACACTGTATAGAAATGCAGCCATTTTCTCACACACACCCCTCACTGCCCAAAAAGGAATAGATTTATCATAGACAGTGTAATGATTTATTAAAAAAGCATTCATAGGCTGTTTATAGAATGTGGATCTCCTAGTTCCACAAAAAGAATCTGAGCAGGGAAAGCTGACAGGGCTTGAACAAACATTTTAGGAAGTTGATATGAGCTTTTCTTTTTTTCCTATGGAGAGGCCTGAATATAGAAAATTTAGAAAATATTTTTCTCTTTTCATTTCAAATGGACATCTTTTTCTGAACAGGGGAAAGACTTTTCTTCACAAAAACAATTTTAGTTCCCCAATCTAGGCAAAGAAACAAAGAGTTTCTTGTTCACTCTCTCTAACTTAACAAAATGCAGAAAGCATCAGCCATCAGAGTCCCTGCCCGAGCTATGTGTCTTTGCTGGTCTTGGTGAAATCCTGCCTGCTAGAAGTACAGCAATTCCAGGAGAGTGTCCAGGAGAAAGTGCACCATAATGACAAGAATGCTGGATTAATTAAGTAGCTAAAGTCAGATACAATCCCAAATGATGCTGGTTACTTCCACTCCATTGATTCTCTCCTGTCTCAGGATCTTCTAAAAAACATGGGGGGAGACTGAGGGATTGTTGAAAAAATAAACTCCCCAAAACATCACACAGTGAAAAGAAGGAAGATTATGTCAAACCTTATTTACAATTTGATCTGCAAATGCCAAAGAAAACAAGCAATAAAAGTAGGTGAAAAATGCAAGTGCTTGGATAGACCCCATAAGAGATTATTTGGCTGTTTGAGCCAAACCCACTAGGACTTTCTGTGCTTGTGTAAAACCTCTGCAAAGCCTCATGCTGCACATAAGGGAGATTCAGCTTTGCTTCCAGCTTTATGGAGTAGCCCTGAGTTTTTCTCAAGGAGGGACATCTGGCTCCCTCAGAGTGAAATGCAGACAGGTTTGAACCACAGTTCTCTCCTCTGCTGTAAACATCCCCAGAGTCTTGCCCTCCTCTGCCCCCCACTCCCAGTCCTAGTCAGCTTCTAGGCTTTAAAAGAATAAGCCCAGCTTTACAAAGAAACGTCTTCCTAGACAGAAGGCATCTTCTCAGAGGCACCTTCCTCAGGCAGGTGAAGTCTTCAGCAGGGGCAGGGAGAATATGCTTGTTGACCAGAACTAGTCTGAAGCATGGACTTCCACCAGTTGGGAAAGGTTAGCCATTTTCCTTCCAGTACAGCAGATGAGCTGAGATGCAGAGCAAGGTTAGGGGCAGCCATTGCC
>WAAG01074711.1:1649-11910 GCA_013390105.1 Tichodroma muraria
TTTTTTTTTTTTTTTTTTTTTAATCAAGTATAAAACAGTGCCTCCTTCAGCAGACCACACAACGACAACTCTGAAAGAGCAGCATTCATTTTGGTTCAGGTTTGAAAATCTGGTATTTTATAGTCCCAGCATATTTCTAACCAAACAAAAACAAGAAAGAAAAAAAGAAGAAAAAGAAAAAAGAGGAGAGGGCGGGTGAAGAAATAAATTTAAAGAAGTTTCTGTGAGTATATCATATTAATCACAGAACAGTAAATTTGTTAGTATTATGAGACAACCACCTTCACATATAAAGCTGCAGAACCAGTATAATTAGTTACACAAATCACTCTTGAATATAATAAACTTTTAACTTACAAATACAACTTGCTTACAACTTCTCCCAGTAGCCATTAATTAAAATGTATAAAATGTATGCATCTTACCCTGTGAAACAAATTCAACGTCATCATAATTTTCTTCATTGCCTAGGTTTCTGTAAGTATGAAAAGGAAGACATGTAAAACCTATGAAGCTGGTTTTACGATTATATTTTCATCCACAGTTTTTCTGGCTCTTTTTGTTATCTATCTTATACAGTGGCTTAAGAGTCTATTGAGCCCTATATCCTATTTAAGTACACCCAAGATCTTCTAAATTGTTCTCCCTGGCTGTGACTCAGTGTTTCAGNCTCCTGTGAGTTGTGGATAGCTAGCACATTAAATGATGCACAGTGTGTCTAGCACAGACCAAGTACCACCAAGGAGGGATCAGAAGGCAGACTGAAATTCTTTGTGTCACAATCTGCTTCTCTGCTGCTCCTGGTACAACTGACTGCCTCTCACTGCCTCAGACCACAAAGTGACAGTAAAAGCACAGTCCACCAATCTTTTTTTCTTTTTTTTTTTTTTTTTTAATTAAGTATAAAACAGTGCCTCCTTCAGCAGACCACACAACGACAACTCTGAAAGAGCAGCATTCATTTTGGTTCAGGTTTGAAAATCTGGTATTTTATAGTCCCAGCATATTTCTAACCAAACAAAAACAAGAAAGAAAAAAAGAAGAAAAAGAAAAAAGAGGAGAGGGTGGGTGAAGAAATAAATTTAAAGAAGTTTCTGTGAGTATATCATATTAATCACAGAACAGTAAATTTGTTAGTATTATGAGACAACCACCTTCACATATAAAGCTGCAGAACCAGTATAATTAGTTACACAAATCACTCTTGAATATAATAAACTTTTAACTTACAAATACAACTTGCTTACAACTTCTCCCAGTAGCCATTAATTAAAATGTATAAAATGTATGCATCTTACCCTGTGAAACAAATTCAACGTCATCATAATTTTCTTCATTGCCTAGGTTTCTGTAAGTATGAAAAGGAAGACATGTAAAACCTATGAAGCTGGTTTTACGATTATATTTTCATCCACAGTTTTTCTGGCTCTTTTTGTTATCTATCTTATACAGTGGCTTAAGAGTCTATTGAGCCCTATATCCTATTTAAGTACACCCAAGATCTTCTAAATTGTTCTCCCTGGCTGTGACTCAGTGTTTCAGGTGGAGCCACCGTGATCCTGAGTGAAAGACACCAAAGTGAGCCAAAGACATTAAGAATACCATAAAGATGAGTGTGTGTCCTGGGTTGATGCTGAAGTGTATCTCCATTTGTCTGTTTAGCTCTGAAATAAGTTTTGCACCTATAAAACTGGATCTGAGAGTGAAGGGGGGAGCAGGAGAAGCGGTGGAATGTCTAAGGCGGTTGTTTTCAAAACAAAAAGATAAGCCCCCCCACCTTTCCTTCACACACGGCCTGTGCTGTCTGCAGTGTGGACGGCGGGAGAGCTTTCCTTTGCTTTTTGGTTAGTTTTTGCATAGCTGAGGCAGAGAAGTTCTCTGGACTATGTTGTTTTTCCTTTTTCTTAGAACTGTTTGAAGCTGCTCTGGACTAAAATCCAGAGGAGCACCAGGGCCCCCTGGGCCTGGCCTGGCCCCGGCATTTCCCAGCGCCGCAGGGACTGGCACAGCCTGAGTGAGCCGAGCTGCGACCCACGGGAGAGACTTTCTGAATTTGTCATCTCTTCGGAGCAGCGAGAGGTTTTGTTGTTTAGTATCATTCATTTGTTGTACTGGGGAGTGCTTTGCCTGTTAAACAAACAGTGTTTTCCACTTTTCTCCAAGGAAATCTTTTTTCCCGAACCAGTTGTGGGGAGAGGCTGTTTGAATTTGTTTTCTAGAGGGACCCCATTTTGAGGTTTCTTTCCAAATTTGCCCTAAACCAGGACAGTGTGGTATGAAAAATATCATAGGCAGATGGGCTGACTGAATGGAAATAATCTGTTGAGCTTTTCAACCATTTTTGCAGGTGCAGGCTTCTTACACAGTGCAAAAGTACAATGTCAGACTTTTGCTCAATGCTAAATATAGCTCTGAGACTTTGACTTGTTTGGCTTAAAGTCTAAACAAGGGACAAGAGAAACAATGGTGTAAAGGTTAGGCCAGGTAAAATGTCACTGGAGCTCTTAGATTTAAAATATCGAAATGAGAAAAACAAGAAGTTGAATTGAGAATATAACTAATAATATCAGGGACTTTTAACTTTATAATGCCTTGTAACAGCAGAAAGAAAACAAGGGCTGACAATCATCATCAAAGAAGTGTAATCAAAAAAGGACTTGAAAGCAGAATGGTATGTTCTAAAATTGGCTTGATGGGGAAAGCATGGAGACAGGTGAAAGTGAAGGTGTCAGCACCCAGGCACAAATTTTCAGCAGAGACTTTACAGGGCACACAGGAATGGGAGTGCAGGCAGGGCATCTGGAGGTACATTTCACAGGTGTGTGATGTCAAACTTGGCTCGCATGCCTTGGTAAAGAGGAGGATAGCCAGGATGGCTGCTGCAGGTACTGTGGCTATGGGCAGGACTGATGCTGTCACACAGCTCTGCGTGGACACGCCTCCCTAACTCTCGCTGTCTGCTGTTTGATGCTCACTGTTTGATGCTCATTGCAGTACCTGCTGGCCAGAGAGCAGCTCATTACTCAGGCTCAGCTTCATTCTGGTCAGTTTTGATGCTGGACTCAAGTACTTAAAACTCTGTTATCAGGGGTTCTGCTTTCGTACGCAGCTCTTCCAAGAAGGATAAAGAGAGGAGCGCCATATCAACAGAGGCTTTTCAGGGTTATCACACAAAGCCACGACATGGCCTCGGGGCAGTTTCGCAACCAGTGCTGAGCTCAGTTCCTCCAGCTTGCAAAGCTGCTTCCTGGGGTATTGGCTCATAGACCTGACCCTCCTTGCCCTCTTTGCCCAGAAAACTTCAGGGAAAACCTTCAGCTATTGAGCCAGCTGATTTCCTATCAGTATTTAAAGTCTTTGGATTGTTTTGGAGTAAAAAACCAGTCTGTTCCCTTCCCCCTACCCTCACCAACACATGCAAAAAATTGTTGTTATAGACAAGACAGCTCAGGGCAACTACTGAATAGATGGAGGGTTCAAACTAATAAAAACAGCTAAATCTAAACTGGCAGGGTACAGGGTAGGATAAGGAAAGCAGTGTGAGACAATCCTCTCAGAAACCTGGAACTAATGCAGCCTTCTCCTGCTGTGGCAGGAGGAAAGCAATAGGCAGAGAAAGTTGAGAAAATACAGATCTTGCAGCTTATGTTTACTCACATTGTTTCAGAGCTGGGCTTGACGTTTCTGGGAGGCAGGCTGGGAGCTGCTGGCACCTGCAGGGATGGGTGAGAGGCTGGTGGAGGAGGTGGCAACTGCACAGCAGAGTGTGATGTAAGTGCTGCTGAGGAAGATGCCTTCTGTTTCGAACCTTCATTTTTAGGATCTGAAATAAAGCAGAACAGACTGAATTTATCAAGCAAACATCTGAGGAAGTAACTTTGGTGTGTTTGATGAAGTTTTGGGTAAGATATAAGTACTACACATACCCCAGAGAAAGTATATTTTGTTGAACCTGCTCTTAGATATTGTTGTTGCATTATCTTATCAGAGTAGAGAGGAGACTGCATTCGAGAATGTTCTCTCTGTTCAAGGCCTCAAAAATGTTTTTTGAAACCTTGTCTTTGCCAAAACATGAACAAGATACAAAAACATCACAGTTCATCCAATATACTAACACCTGTGTTTTAAAACTAAATAATAATTTAATTCCACAATTTGCTTAAAATGACCAGCTGCAGAGTTTCATGTGAGACTGATGTAGTCTTGCTGAGTTTTCCTGCTCAGAAAAAGAGTTTTAAGGGATGGGATGATAGACAAGAATATATTTTGGCCTTTATAAAAAGAGGTACAGGTCTCTGAACATCTTCAAATACATTTTTAATGTAAGTTGTAAAAGTCTGGACTTAATCTTCTAGCAAGCTCAGACTAGAAAATTGTCAGTCTGTGAAGCTGCACAGAAGCTACACCCTCAACAGACAAGTGTAGCCTTAAAAACCAGTGGTGTTTTGCACCAGGCACAGAAGCCACAATTACAAATGTGAGCTGGTGTGCGTGTGAGCTGCACTGAATTCTTGCTCCCTGCACAAGTAACAACCAAACCAGAACAGCCATTGCTCTAAGGGTTGATTTTGAGAGAAATTATTCTACGCAAGCAAATTAAGTCAGAGTTTGGATGCCATGATGTTTTTTAGAAGTATCTTTTTTTTTTTTTTTNGATTAAAATCTGCCCCAAAAGAATTGTCCCCAGCTACATGGGGACAAATCCAGGAAAATCCAAGGAAGAGGAGAACAGAGGGAAAAATCGAATTCAGAGTTCTGTTAAAATCAATTACAGTTGAGAACAAACCCCTTTTCTTCTGGAGAGTTTATTTAAATTCACACCTGTGACAGATTAAAATCTTGTTAAGTAAAGGAAATGTTAACCACACTGAAAAAAAAGTGGCTCAAAACACAGAACAATGACAAATATTTGCTAAAGTTTAATATCAAGACTGAAAATTGCAAGAAGCTACTGGAAGAGCTTTATTAGCTTATTTGGTGTCTGGAATTCTGTCCTTGTGATAGACAAGAAAAGGGAATTGATGACTTTAGTATGGACCTTTCCATATCTTACATGGAAATCAAAGTGAAATTATCAAGCCTCGACAATTTTTCTCCTTAAACCACACAACTCAAAAATTTATGGATAAATATTTCTTTGTGGATGCTTGGACCAACTTGTCAACCTATTGAACAATGAACAGTGGTCCATTTTAAACCTGTTAAGTTCCTCCATTACTTTAACAGGAAAATACTGATAGCCCCAACATGGATGATTACACAAGTGAATTTTTTTGTGGTCTGTGCATTAAGGAACATGCATCTTACAAAAGAAGGTCCTTAAAATTTAAGATATGCCAAAATTAAATTTGTACCACTTATCTTTTTATTTTATTCAAAAGCATAACACAAAAGTCAAGTGAAATAATCCTTTTTCTTAGTACTGAGGAGTTTACAGCAGGGTCAATGTGGGCCCGCTGGAGAGTACCTAAAGGAGAATAGTGAGAATGAGGCCTAGAAAACATGAATTCCTGAATATATTGAACAAATGGTGGTTGTTTAGGGAAACATGGTAAGATTAGGGTAGAACAAAATTAATACCTAAGTCTCTGGTAGTGAAGAAAGGGATAATTTATATTTTTCCCCCTTCTTTTCCACAGCGAAGAGGCAATAAGTAACACGTTTAAAGGCCAACAACATTTGTTAAGAGGCAGTTTCTAACAGTGAAAGTGGAATTTCCATGTCTTGAGGTCCATGTTGAAGAAGTAGGATAAATTTATGGCGCGAATAAGTTCAGTACAGTTGTTCTTACCTTATACATCAGGATGGACATCAACATAGTGACAAACAACTTTTTTATATCCCTTCCAATTCAATGCTGACATCCTTTGATTGTTGTCCTTTGTGTTACATCAGATTTGAAATATTTGCTGCTATATTAAGATCAACAGCTATAGATATACTAAAGCAACATTTCGGCTAAAATGTGTCTTTCAGTTGTTTGAGGAGTGTTAACAAGAGAAAGAATACAGCAGAGTTTTTGTAGTGGTATTTGTTTGTTTAAGTTTGCATACTATTGAATTCTGCATCTTACTGTTTTCTAGGATCCTCAGGCTTCAGGTTCTATTACTTTTATTTTTACCTTTGCACACAGGGTCAAAAGCTTTTTTGTCACCACTGTTTTATACCCCAAAGGTATTGACACCACTGGAATTAATACATAACTCAGATTTCTTTCCAATGACTTTAAAGACTCGACGTCTTAAATCTCAATTATGGGTGCTTTGTTTTTTTGGTTTTTTTTCCCTTTCTTTTCCCCATGCAGCAATTAATTCATAGCAATTTCTGTTAACTCTCCAACCTTTCCAACACTGTAGAAAATCTGGCAGTGGAATTCTACAGAGCATGCACTTGTCTCCCACATGTAACGGTGAAAATTGCAATTGGCCATTCTTCATCTGGTCATATCTCTACTGATTGCATCCAGGAGGTTACAGTATTTTCTCCAATTGTCATCTCCCCTCCTGTTTTGGAAGTGCAGACTGCTGACTATTAGACTAATGCCACAAGCAAAAAGCTTTTATTCAAAAACTTTGTAACTATATGAAAATTCTTTAAGGGTAGAACTCGAAGAATTTAGAGTTACAGGCTGATAACCCTTATGCATTATATTTCTGAGTCTCATCATAGTCCTTTCCCAATTGTAGAGCTGCTTCTAACTTGATTTTTTCCCCCAAATCATCACACAGCTGTGTTTCACAGGTATGGTTTACATTTCTTCATTATATGAGTACAATTGCATTTGAATAAAAGCAAACTTTGCTTAAATGAGCCAAGGTTACACATGACTGTGCTCTTGTTGTATCTGAGTACCTGCACGCTATGTCTCTGCATTTAATTCTTCACAGTCTTTATACATCCACAGACTACCAGCTATAATTTCTCATTGCCCTAAAACTTCTTATAAAGATGAGTACCACTGTCAACATGTATCTCCAGCTGAATTCTAGATTCTAATGAAATAAAGCAGCCAGAAAGGAGTCGGTTTTTTTGGTTGATTGGTTTTGTTGTTTTGGGGGGTTTTTTGATGTTTTGTTTTGTTTTCCTGAAAGCCATGTTAATTGGTATTAATAATACTTTCAAATTTATTTTTGTGTTTTAATAGGGAATCCTGTATCAGTTTTTCTGTGGTTATATCTACATTGCCCTAACAGAATGTTGTGTATGTGCACAACATGCATATGAACCTTTTGTCATCATGTAGTATTACTTCTTGTGATAACTTTGTAGGACTAAGGTAAAAATTCTTCCCAAGTCTCTGTGCATAATACTTCTTTCATCTGATGTCTCTTGAGAGCCAAATCCAGGCAATAGGAAACTGAGACAGGAAAGGACACCACATGCATTTTAGATTAAGTGCTTATTTTTAAGTATAAAGGCTGAACAATCTGTCCTTTTTAATTTTTGTAGTTTGTTATAATCTAACAGTAACTAAATGATCATTGTATTAATGGAAATACTGCTTTTTTGTTTTCTCATTATTAGAACGGACTCTTCACTGCCTTTAGAGTTTTAGTTAGCTTAATTAGTTACACTTATGACTAAGATTGATGTAGGTGTGTGTTGGGGGCTGGGTTTCTTTCTTACAGAATTTTCTCCCATACATTGCTAGGGAATTAATTACTGGGTACTTATGGGTACTCCGGAAAGACAAAGGAAGTGGCTGAAGTGAGGGGAGAGAGTGGCATCCCAGGACTTCACTTCTCGCTAAGAGAGCTGCTCTCTTGGAGGGCACAGCGAGGCTGTTGGTTTTTTCACTTCGGGGAGATTTCACCGGCACCACTGGAGCCCAGCTCGGAGTGACCCAGCACCGTCTGTCCGTGTGTGCCGGGAATTCGGATCCTGCTCTCTCTCTGCTCTNAGATTGTAAGAATTTGGAGGGGGGAGGTTTTGCATTCTCCATTCCCAGAGGGGCTCCTGCTTCCCCTGGCAGATACCTGTCTTCCAAACTAAGACAGTGTAAAATACTTTAATTCTAGTACTAGAAATAGTGGAATGATTTAAGTAGGACAGTGACATGCTGAAAAGCTGTTTGGAAAAAAATAGATGTTATAATCAGGCCTGCTGAGCCAAAGCTATCATAACATTTCAATAGTGTTTTTTTTTTTTTTTCCTATTTTAATGGAGCATTTAATTTTGACTCCAGTTCCTTTTTTTTTTTTTTTTTAATCTGGGACACCTGTTTCTATAAAACATGGAAAAGCTCTGTGCAGGTAGTGGAACGGTAATCAGCTTCAGACACTCAGATCAAGATATTAAACTGAAACTACATCCTGGTTTCACATGGACCTGAAGCACTCTCATCACAATAAACAGTGGTAAGGGTGGTCACTGTGTCACAGCTTTGACAGCTAATACCTCAGTTTCCAAATAACCTCTCCTCTCTTGTTGGGACTCTCAGCTTTATCACATGTTGTGCTGCATTGAGTAAACAGAGGCAGAAACTGAAGCTCTTCAAAAAGAAACAAAAGGACAGAAGAGAAGGGACTGCAGCTGTATAGAGAAACCTGCCATAAAAACTGTCCACATAATGTCCCAAATATCGCATTACACTGCTGCTTGTGGCATTAAACTTCTTCAATCATGCCCAGATCCTCAGCACTTACAGTACAACTATGCACAAAACACTGCAAAAATCTATCTTGTGTTCTTGGAGAATCTTCTTAAACAACTTCCATGTGGGCAGTGGCCAAAAAGTCACTTACATTCCTGGGAATGTTTGTTTATTGGGAAGTGAAGGACACTGAAGTTGTCTTGATGCAATACTTGTGACTTTGACCCTTGCCATTGTGAAAGGGAAACACTGATATATCTTTGATAGCAAGGATGACATCCAGAGAAAGATCCCGTCTTTCCTTTATGTCCAGATATTCTGTGTTCAACAGCAGAAAAAATCAATCTGCATAGAAGAGCATAATTTCTATGCTTCTCCCATGTGAACTAAAAGAGAAATCAGAAGTTCAGCTCTTTTGGAACTTGTGAATTCTATGTGGGCAAAAGCATTCAGGGTAGAATGAGAAAAAGCCATTATCACCCTACTAAAACCTTCAGTGCTGTCCTGAGGTACTTTATCACTCTGTCCTGAGATGCTAATACCATAAATGTGTGGCAAAATGAAGTCCTAGCACTGTCTGAAGTACACCATAATGGAGTGCAGCTGGAACAAGCATTACTTGGTGGGATGGGAATCTTATGGGAACCAGTCCTTTGGGCACAGATCTCTGTTTTTCAAAATTTTAAAATTGATTGCACGCATGTGCAAGGGTAATTTTCGCTCCAGTAATAATAAAGCTTAAATGACATGTCTCTATTTATTACCTCCCTAAATACCATGTTATCTTGGTGTTTGGGTGAGAGATTGGAACACAGAAGGTGAACATCCAATTATCAACTTGAGCAGAATAGAAGCTGTCAAAGGGAAAAAAAACACCACATATTTTTTAGCACTCATATCCACAGTTCTACATCCATCAACTGAAGATACAAATCTGTCTGTTCAATCCAATCACTATTGCAGTAAAATCTGTTTAGTTGGCTCAAAACTTTTCAAAACTTTTTGTCATTGTTGCCAACATTGTTGGCAACAATGACAAAAAATAATTTTGATAATCTCCCTTGAAGCAGTAAAATATCCCATCTTAGCAGAGGGTAGTCTAGCTTCAGTTATTCATATTTTTCTCACCCTTGCTGGACTGCAGCAGCAATGTATACCTGCTCCCAAAGCCAGTAGCACTTTAGAAGTCTCAGTTAGCTCAGACCAGCTGTGTTGATCTTATCTGCAATACACTCTCTTGTGAATGCATTAGCCTGGCCTCCAGTCTCCAAACAGTCCAGACTCAGCTACAAAGACTGAACTGCTAATGGTGTTTAAGATATCAGGCTGTAGCATCCAGCTTACTCACTGCCTCGATCCAGAAATTTCTGTCCAAGACTGCATCCTAAATAAAACTGGAGCTGAATAGCAATGCATACTATTGTGCATGTTCCATTTTGAGTATCATCATAGCTGCTTCACCATAAATAGATAGCATAAATACATATACATATGTAAGAAAATCCCTTCCATAAAAATGCAGCCTCTTGCACATGCAAGGAAAAAACTGATTCTTGACTTCGCATTAGAAAAAAACCCACACCTTCTTTCTTTGTCCTAGAGTATGGCATTTGGTGAGATCTTATTCCCTTTGACCTCTGATACAGTGAGCTCCTGGTGTGTTGTTGA
>WAAG01074714.1:0-12193 GCA_013390105.1 Tichodroma muraria
GCACTTAATAAAATATGTAGTATCTACACAACACTTATTGAAGAGATGATAAGTCAGTGAAGTTTTGGCGCTCTGTAAATGCTTCTTGTGCACATTACTCTGCAGCTAATGTTTACAAAAATGACAGTTGCTTTTTATTTTTCTCAGCTATACTGACTTCAGAGCTTGAACACAGTTTGGTTTATTTCTTCCCTTAGTTTTGCTAAAAACATCAGTGGCGACAGGAGATCAACACGGAGGATCCTTTTCAATTGTCAGATAAGAATTTGAAGCTAGATTGATATTTGCAAAACTTTCATTTTAATTTTGTTAGCTTAAAGAACTCAGTATAGTATTCATTTCAAAAAGGACTCATTCACAATATCATAGTGGAAGGTGTGAATGAATGGAGTCATGCCTTAAGCATGGAAAAAAAGCATCTAAAAAAGTTCATGCTGGGATCCGGACATCGAGTGTCCCATGTTAGCGTGCATTGCTGGAGTGATGGAAATACAACATTGTTTTCTCTCTCTGGTTCTGAAATCAGAGACTGCGTATTACTGTTGATGCCAGAAGGAATGGAGGTTAGATCTTGGCTTAAATCTTATATATTTAAAGGGGTTTTGTTCCCATATGTATGTATTAATTGGGAAACAAACTGGAAAGAAAGAATCCTTTGAAATAAACCAGATTCCTAGTGGAATAAGAAAACTCCCTCTAGTGCATTTTCTCCCTCTGTGTCAGCTTTTATGGTTCTGTTTCTGGCACGCATCTTTTGAGATTTCTTTAAAGATTGTTAAGAAATTTTGTCTTACATCAACAAACAACTTCCAGAGCTTGATCAAAGCTTAATAAAAGGTGTCTTGCACAGAAGATTGGAGGCAAAGGGGCAAAAGAGGTTCTAGGGAGGGAAGTGCAGGGCTGCTTTCTAATTTGTTTTTGCTTTCTAAGATCACCAAAATTAAAATTGCATTTCAGGCTTGTACCTTGAGTTTGCAAGAGAAATGCTTGTATATAGCATGTGTGTGTATAAAGATGTGTATTGAGAACTGTAATCAGCAACTTCATTTGTACTTGCAGGATTGTGTTTATTAATATTACACTTTCATTAAGTTGCTCTTTCTCAGACTGCCCCAGCCTGTTGTCTAGCACTCAGTAAACAGTGAAGAACAAAATTCGAAGGAAACTCCTAGAGGTTGAGATAGTGCTATAGGAAGCCCCTCCCAACATTAGAAAAGTCTGGAAAATGTACAGTAGACCAAGTGTTTTGCTGAAGTTTTAAATGCTAGCAAAAAGCTTTCCAAGTTTTTCCTGGCAATAAGGCTCCTGGACTCACCTGCTATTTTTTTTTTTTTTTTCCCCTTAGGGGTGTACAGTGAACAGTAAGCAGGAATACCTCTGTGTAGAGTTCAGCTGAGCTACCAGCAAAATTCCTGTCTGAGAGCGTATTTGCATTACAGGCTCGGCAGAGCAGTAATGTGCTCTCAACTCCCTTTCTTAAACACAATGACAACACTACGGTCTTCTTCCACAGCATTTAGTGGTGGGGAGACAGGGTACATGTGTATGTGTCTGTCTGGCCCGAGGACAGAGGGAACAAGTTTCACATGATGCACCTTCAGGACTGAAGGGAAAGGAAATATAGGATGCACATCTGGAACTGCTATACTAATGAGAGAATTAAAAGAGCACAAAGCACGGAGCATACACATAAAACAGAAGGTCAGGCCTTTTTTAGCTCAAAGTCTAAGTTAAAAAACACATATTAGTAATTCATTACGCACCCAGAACGTCTAAGGTATTGATTATTCACAGGGCCCAGGAGTGATGAAGGAATGCCACTTCTGATCCAAAAGCAGTGGAGATTAGCCGTATTAGCTTGGAGCATTGCTCACCAGGGGAGGGGGGAAGAATCATGGAGTATGAAAAGCTTTTTTATGCTTAAGTAGAAATAGAAACTAATGAAGGCTGTAGCCCTACAGAAATTTTAAGGTGTTTTTAACGATAACTGACTAAAAATGTATATTTTCCAAATATGCTCTGTCTCATGGAAGGTACTCATTCCCACAGGACTAAAAATTGTTTAAGGCAGAAGTTAATAATTTAAGCTTTTTGCTTTTGATTTTAATTCAATTTTGTGGAATAGAAACAAGTGTTTTTTCTGTGGGTTTTTATTTATATAATTTTGTTTTCCTTTTTGTTCTGATTTGTGTAAAACAAACAACCAGCAGTCAACCAAGGAGAAGGCCCAAAGCAAATGAAAAAGTAAAAAGAAAGGAATTGACAATAGCAAATACATGTAATAGTAGAAGATACATCCAGCACTTGGAAGAAAGTGTATATTCCTTTATATTAGAAGCATTCTTGTATTAAAATCTCAAAAAAGGAGCAAGAAGTAAAAGGTTTGCCACATATTCTGCACATCTTTAGCTTCAGGCACTGTCACTGGTTTTGGTGATAATGTGAGGGAGGTCAAGAATATGGTGAGTCATTGCAAAAATTAATCTCAAGGACTGTTTCCTAAGAGGCCTGTGGAGTCAGTGCTTGTCTGCAGGAGCCTGGCTGCTGCTGGTTGGTTTTTTCTCTCCAGCTGTAAATCTAATTTTTGAAATACCAGCATATACCAGATGCTTACCAAGTAACACTCCTCGATGCAATTATTTGCAATAGCTGCCAGGGGGGCATTAGGAGGTCTCAAAGGGAGCAGGGTGTCTGCAAAACCCACTCAGCATGAAGATACTGTTCTTGCTCATAAATACACAAATCCCTGTGTTAGGGCCGCATAGCCATAGCACGGACTCAGAAGCCTTGGGGAAAATGTTCTTTCCTTTCATTTGTTGAAACAGTGAGTTTCTAAGTAAAACAAGATGTAGAAGAGGAAGAGAGAAAGAGCTGGGTAGTGTAGGTTTTTCCTCCATGGTGTGAGAAGATGATTTTGATCTCTCTGCAATTCAGCTAGGTGATCTTGAGCAAGCCATTGGACTTTCTGTCTTGCGTTCTTCAGCTAAATATTTGTGCCTCTTTCCCTTGCAGACACACTGTGAAAATACAGTCTTGTGGTTGCTGTTGTTGTAGGTAGTGAGATCAGAGCAGGCCTGTGCTGGGCTGAGTAAAAGCTTGACGGGGAAGTTTATGTGTAGCAATCAAATTCACCAAAAATGTACTTAATTTAAAAACTCTGCCTGAATCCAGGTGTGGACATGTTTCTTGAATGCATTTCTGGCTGTATCTTGCTTAGCCCTTATCTGTATTGTTTTAGTTGCTGTCACAGTCACACAGCTGCAGAGTCAGTGTTACTTAAGGGGCTGCCTTTGTACACTTCCCTGAAAGGCCTGGACATTAATGTGACAGCAGGAGATGTGATGTGGAGAAAAGCTTGGTCCTCTAAAAACATTGTGAAACTTTTTATTCTACTGGTGACTAAATTGTGGTCACTGTATTCATTTCTGGGTGGTGCTTTCCTTTATAAATAATTTCTGTTGAGATTAGTACTGAGGTGGAGGGAGTATGCTCAGCAGCAGCATGCATCTCTCATACACTGGTTGTATCTTGTATAGCATACTGCTAGAATGTCCTCAGAGTCTCTAAACGTATGGCATTTGATTGACTGTCAAAGTTATGTCTTAGTTGTCTTCCAGTCTTTTACTTGGTTTACTTGGAGGAACTGGGAGCAGGAGTGGAAATTACCTGTAGGCAATGTCAGCACACAGGGAAAACAGTTGAAATAGTCTTACAGCAAAGGTAACCTTTCATAGTAGCAAAATTTCTCAGTTTTTGTGCCTGATTTTTGCCACTAAAATGCATTAAAGAAGGTAAAGAAGTAGCAAATTGTTTCAGGGAGGGGAGTTGAGTTGACTGCTTCCAGTGTGACAAACAGCCCTAGCAGTAAGTGTGTAAATATTGTATAACAATTCTCCAACAAGTTTGCAGGCATGCTTTTTCTTCACCAGGTACCTTTTTGGGCTTTTTTTTTTTTTTTTCCTCCAATCAAACTGAAGTTCACTTTAGTTCATTGGAAAGGAGTATTTTCTGTATGCACATGAAGAACCAGTCACTGGGCTCTTGGCTGAACTTACGAGTTTCGGTTTGCATGACTGAAAAATTAACTTCTCTGATTACACATTGAAAATAAGTGTATGGAGTTGAGCTTTTCTCATCTGCCCAGATCTGCTGAAGAGAGCAGCATTTGCCTTATGAGCTCTTTTTTGGCCTCCTGCTGAATGGCTGAAAGAGCTGAGAGGTGAAGGAGCGCAGCATTCTCTGCCCTTAAGAGCTCACAGCTGTGCCGAGGTTATGGACAGTTACTTTCTGCCAAAGAAAAGCCTGTGACTCAAACCTAATAATTCTTTACAGTGTTTAATTACGAGTATAAAGAATTAAAATCCTTGGCTTTTAAAAATATCCTTCCACTGCTGTCTCCTCTTCAGGACTCAGAACTGCATCATCTCCTTTGCTCACATGGCTTTTGAAATATGTTTTCTCACTCTGACTAGTAGAAGTGACTGCTTAACCCCCAACAAACCCTGAAGTCCATCATACTCCATTAGCAAATGGGCTAGCAGGGTGCTGTGCAGAGAGCTCTGTGTCTGCCCAGTGGTCACTGAAGTTGTGCGTTCTATCTTCCAGATTCCGACCTGAGCATGCGCACGCTCAGCACACCCAGTCCAGCATTAATATTTCCACCGAATTCCCCTGGGTTCCAAAATGGCAGAGGTTCGTCGACGTCTTCATCCTCAGTCACTGGGGAAACTGTTGCCATGGTCCACTCGCCGCCTCCAACCCGGCTCACCCATCCTCTCATCCGGCTGGCATCCAAGCACCAGAAGGAGCAGGCCAACATAGACCGGCTGCCCGACCACTCCATGATCCAGATCTTCTCCTTCCTGCCCACCAACCAGCTGTGCCGCTGCGCCCGCGTGTGCCGCCGCTGGTACAACCTGGCCTGGGACCCGCGGCTTTGGAGGACTATTCGCCTGACCGGCGAGACAATCAACGTAGACAGGGCTCTCAAAGTGCTGACCCGTAGGCTTTGTCAGGATACTCCCAACGTATGTCTCATGTTGGAGACGGTAATTGTTAGTGGCTGCAGGCGGCTCACAGACAGAGGACTCTACACCATTGCCCAGTGCTGTCCGGAACTGCGGAGGCTGGAGGTGTCCGGCTGTTACAACATCTCCAATGAGGCAGTCTTTGATGTCGTGTCACTGTGCCCAAACCTGGAACACCTGGATGTGTCAGGTAACAGGGAATGTTCCAATACAGATGCTTCTGATGTTTGTCAAACTCCATAACTGCACACTTATCCTTTCTGTGTTGTCTTTCAAAGTAGAAATGCCTGTCTCCTAACAGAGAACCTGTGAGACAGGCACCACTAAAATCTCAGTGCCCCTAATGTCCCAGCAGCACCTCCGGAGTGGCCAGACCTCTTCCAAGGGCAGTGAGCTAGCAGAAACGGCCCGTTCCAATGGCACGAGGAGTTAGTACAGATTTTTGCACAAAGCACCCATAGAAGGGCCCACGCTGCAGTCAGTGCTGTGTCATGTGGTGAGGCCTAGTTACTTCAGAAAAATTTGTTTTGTCTTTTTCACACATATGTATATGGATATTATATATAGGTAATGAATACATCTGTCATCTGGTGACTTGAGGAGGACCTCAGAATAAGGCTTTTTTTCTGGGTATTAATACTAGTTGTCATCCCTAGCTAAACTTCAAGGTCCCCTTGTTACCTTTGCTATTTGAATAACACTTAGCCAGCTTGAATTTTTTTCTCTTTTCTTAATTTTTTTTTTTTTTTTTTAGAGCTGCCATTTCAGCTGTTTAGATCAGCAGAAATGTTGTAGACAATTTTCTTCAAGCCTGCTCTGGGGAAACAAGGTGTTTTTCCCAAGGTCAGCTGCGCAGAATTTCCTCTCTGCAAATAGGTTGGCATTTAATGGAAAGGATTCAGCCAAGCAGAGCACTGAAGTAAATTTGCTGCTCAACATTTACTTTGTGATTTCATCTGTTATCAGTCTAATGCCATCATAAATCAGCTGATCCAGATTTGCCATTGCAGAGGTACCAGTGGCAACAAGCAGGATGAGGACAGGGGATCACACAACGGGATAGAAAGTGATGTTATTGAGGCACTGGTACCAGATGCTTTTTCCAAGGCTGCCTATATGTTGTACACTGATCTGCATTCTTTTCTCTGCCTTTTAATTTTTTTAAGCTGATTTATCCAACTCTCTCACCGCAGTCCTAGGATGGCAGAATGTCATGGAAGGCATCAAAACAAATATCAATAAATCAGAATTATGCCCTTTTTGTGATTGGTTTCTGAAACCACAAGGTAATAAGGGGTCTATGGAACTCCAGAGGAGTTTATTCACAGTGACCTTGTATATGAATTACTTGTTGGTACACACTGACATTAGTTCTGGATTGCTAATCCAGACACATTCAGGATTACACATTCACATTCACACCTGCACACATTCATCTCCAGTGCCAGGAGAAGATCTATGTACTTGTGCAATTTAGACCTAGAGCTTTGAAGCCTACACCCTGCGGCTTGTAGATGGTTGAAAATGCTTCGGTCCACAGCTCTTATTTAGGGATGTGCTGTAGAACAAAGGTGACTATTTCAAAGGCAGAGAAGAGGAAAAGATGATACCAGGTCTTGAAATAGGTTCTTTTGGGGTCTATCTATTCGTGGTTTTCCCAACCCTCTTAATCTCAGACCCAGAAGGCAGTGTCTGTCCCTAAGAGCTCATCAGTTTAGTATAAAGTGTGAAGGGGCAAATAAAATACCTGTCTTCCTTCAATTTTGCCTCATCAATGAGATAGGAAAGTAATTTTAATTTCTTTTATTTCCTAAGTTGTTCTTTCTGTTTGGAGCATGTGAGGCAAAAATCCTGCTTTTGAGCATGCTCAGAAGTCAAATTGTTTGGGTTTGGATATAGCTTTTGCTGCATGTACCATATGAACTGAGGGTAGTCAGTCTCTGGGCTCTTGTTTTGAGTCCATTTTTCATTCTGATGTGGGTAATTTTGAGGATGCTTTGGAAAGAGGATTCCATGTTCCCCTGCTTCTCTCTCTAGTTACAAAGACAAGGCTTGCATCTACATGCTCAAGGAATTCTCAGGACTAAAGTGTTTCCCTGGTTTGGTTCCATACTGAGCAAGAGGATGGGNTTCCCCCTTGGATGGCTACTTGGCAGCAAAAACTTACCAAAATCTTTAATGTCAAAACCAGACGTTTGTATTAACTTCAGGAGCTTTCCACAATATAAGTTCTGCCGCTGTCAGCATCCACTTTGTGGGCAGGTCTGAGATATTGCTAGAAGTTGGTTGAGCTTAACTGCAAGTTATTATCTAACACTCTAGCCAATATGTTTTTCGGTCTGTTTGGATGTTTCTCCTCCCTTATAGAAATCAGTTATACTTACTTTATGGAAAATCCTGTTACAAGAGCTTTATTTTTACATTTTGTATTATTTATGACAGAAAAATTGTTGCAGACCCAGGAACCTGTCATTTTGCCTAAAAGCCAGTCAGTTCTGTATCAGCATGGACTCTTTTTTTCTCGTGAAACCTTTTTGAATATCTTTCCCATGAAATGTTTTACAGTGTAGCCAAAGTAACTAGACATGGCAATGCTGAGCTTGACAAAACAGTGATCGCACAACTGATGTATGTGACTCTAGTCCTGCTGTGAGGCTTCTGACCCATTTACTTTCTAATTAATTAAGAAGGTCACTAAACCTTCTTGGACTCTCAGCAGACAGAATGTTCTCCTTGGCCTCGTGGATGCATCATTCTCACTAAGCTGGATTTAAAATTGAATTCTGGTCAGAATATAAAACATCCAGACTGACTTCTTAATCCAGCAACCTCTTCAGCCAAATCCAACAGCAGCAGCTACATCAGGTGCAGCAGAACTCTGCCTAGGTGCCAGCTTCTTCTGTGAAACTTCTTTCATGCATTTTGTATCACTTTCTTCAAAGAATATACTAGAGGTGAATTTTTTACACCGCTGGTACTGTACTGCTTCCCTTTAGAAAAATCCCTTGTGTTACTGAGTGTGTCTGTAGTACTTACCTGAAGGCAAAAATATTTCCAGAGATTATTCCAGAACACAGACAGATCTGAAACAGTCTGAAGAGAAAATAGCTTTCCATTTTAAGATGTTTGTTGAACATAGTGTTTTACTTCAAGGTCTTGCTTTTGCGTGACCTGTGGGCAATTTGCCCATTTAATTATGTGAGGCCTGAGGTAAACTTTGCATCTGTTCAACTAAATTTGAAACCCAAATTAAAGATCCACCATAAATTTAAATTATGAATATAGAAATCTAGTTGCAGGTGGCAAAGTGTTTGAAGTCCACTTCCCAGACTTCTTACAGCATTCGTGTGAGTCCACACAGTTATCTCAAGTGATTTTTTCCTTTTTGTTTTTAAGAACTGAAACATGTTCATACCTTCCACTAAGCCTCTGAACAACAATCTCTAATAGCAAGTGATGTAGCTTTGGGTCATGTAAGTTCTTGAGGCAGTCTCCATACATCATAATGCTCTCTAATTCCACACTACAGTATTTCTGCAGGATTTCTGATCCATGGAACTCTAAGGTCATTGCTTTTTATGAGTCACTTCATACTGCTTGGCCAAAGTTCCAGCAATACAGAAAAGGTCTTTTTATTTCTACTTGGGGGAACCTCTTCAGGCATAACCTGCAGAATTTCTCTGAGTGGCCATTTATGGCTAAAACTGTTGGGCCTTAATTGCTAATGGATAGACTCTCCCTTCCTTCTTGCAGCTGTTTCTAGCTATGCTAATACAAAGTGCCCAGCTGAACTTGGCACATCTTAAGAATTTCCCTGAGAAGCCTAAGACTGCCAGTTTGCAGTGCAGCAGAAACCACACTTTCCAAAAAAAGCTTTCACTCTCCACTATGCAATAAGTGGAGGTTAAAAATGGGGAAAGTCTGTGTGTGTTTTTCCTTTTGATCTAGTTCTTTGTCTTTTCTTACAAGGTCTGGTGTTTCGTCTCTAATCTAGTTACCTCCATTCATGGCCTCTTCAAACTTTTTCATTAGACACAATCCTTTTCTTTGTCTGTCTGTGTCCTCGCATGCCCTTACCAGTCTGTTGGCTCCTACCAATTCTCCCCATTCTCCTTGGGATATCCAAATCTCCACCCTTCTGCAAGCACACAGTTGGGCCATGGTTTGCATCCTTCCCACATTGCAGGCTTGGAGCTGGATTCACATCTGTTCTCCAAATGCTTGAGGCAGGGGAGGGGGGGAAAGGGAGCGGGGTTGTGTTTTCTATAATGAGTTTGGATGGTGAAAGAGCCTCTGATGTTGGTTTGCAAATTCAGCCAGTCAGCAATGAGCCTGATCAAAAAACTGCATTGGTTGTCATGTAGTATTCTTTTCTCAAACTGTCGCTGGGTTTATATTGCAGTAACAGGTCATAGGCTGTCCCCAGATAGACCCAGGACCACCATTTTACATTTGGGATATGGACTAAATCAGTGCGTTGCTTTCCAGGGCTCACAGTCTCAAAGCAAGCTCACTGACTCCAGTGGAGTTTATTCTTTCCTCTGGTGTGGGGACTCAGCACAGCCAGTCAGAGCAGTCAGGTGATTCCACTCTTGCAGCGCAAGGACACCTTCATGATGTCCAGCACACCATTCCACAGCCGCCTTTCTGGTCCTGCTCTGTGATTTGTTTTTACCGCTTGCTTGAACTCACTGTGTTTTTCCACCTAGGCTGCTCAAAAGTAACGTGCATCAGTTTGACTCGCGAAGCCTCCATCAAGCTCTCTCCCTTGCACGGGAAGCAAATCTCCATCCGCTACTTGGACATGACAGACTGCTTCGTCCTGGAGGACGAAGGACTGCACACCATTGCCGCCCACTGCACTCAGCTGACCCACCTGTACCTGCGCCGCTGCGTCCGCATCACCGACGAGGGGCTGCGCTACCTGATGATTTACTGCACATCCATCAAGGAACTGAGCGTGAGCGACTGCCGCTTCGTCAGCGACTTCGGCATGCGGGAGATCGCCAAGCTGGAGTCGCGTCTCCGATACCTGAGCATCGCTCACTGCGGCCGCATCACGGACGTGGGCATCCGATACATAGCCAAGTACTGCAGCAAGCTGCGCTACCTCAACGCGCGGGGCTGCGAGGGCATCACGGACCACGGCGTGGAGTACCTCGCCAAAAATTGCACAAAACTCAAATCGCTAGACATCGGCAAGTGCCCTCTGGTCTCAGATACCGGCCTGGAGTTTCTAGCCCTCAACTGCTTCAACCTAAAGCGCCTGAGCCTGAAATCCTGTGAGAGCATCACTGGGCAGGGCCTGCAGATTGTAGCTGCCAACTGTTTTGACCTGCAGATGTTGAACGTGCAGGACTGCGAAGTCTCTGTGGATGCTCTGCGATTTGTTAAGCGACATTGCAAGCGCTGTATTATAGAGCACACCAACCCTGCTTTCTTCTGAAGGGGCACCCCACACCTGTCGTTGCAATGCAGTATTAAAAACACTGATGTATAAACACACGCTCCCATATTCAGTAATGCTGTCGCTCACGGGAGTCAGTTTTTCTTGTACCTTATGGGTGAGGGGGGTTTCTTGAGGACTATTTTGTTTGCTTTTTGTATGATCACTTTTTAAGGTGCCGTGGGTCTCTGTGGAGAGATTGCCTTAATGCAAAAGCAATGAGTGCTCAGCATCCCCGGTGGGGTGTCATTTCCATAAGAGCCATGATCTTGTCCCGGGCTATAGTAGCTACCTCCAAAGGAAATAGCACATAATCCCTCCTTCGGAATTGCTACTAAGCTGTGTCAAATACATCTGAATTCTGGCTGTGCTCATGAAGCTGACTATGCAATATTGTGTCTGTGTTACCCGACTTTTTCCAATATGGCTGATAAAGCATCCTCTTGTCTCCAAATAGTTTCTTTTTGGTAGTCATCCATTGTAATCCCTCAGGAAATACTTGGTAATGTTCTTAAACTTACTCATTTGAGGCAGAGTAAGACCTGCTGGCCGTTGCTGAGCACTTCTGCGGAGTGAATCTGGAGATTGTGCCCATGCATGGATCCTTTTGGGAAGTCGACCTCCAGGTCACTCATACATCATCGCTACTTGCCTTCATTTCTGAATTTGTCCTCTCCTGCATGTGTAGTACCACCTTCTGGTAGTAGATAGGAACTTCTGGCTCTGATAAGCAGTGATGTATTCACCTGAGTGAAGGAGAACAAATGAGATATTGGTGGCCTGGTAAAAGGAAAAGCCAGCAAACCAGCCTGAGAAGCTGCTGTAGTTCTGCAACAAGCTGAGATAGTTCTGTAGGACAGCAGAGAGGCTCTGAGGCATTGTGGAGCAGCTTGCACGGGGCAGTCCCAATTGTTGTGCTGCGCGGCTATCATCAGAAAGTCTGGCTTTGTCCCTTTGCTGTACCATTTCAGCAGCTGTGGCACCACTGGAGTGGTGCTCCCTGAGCAAACCAGGCACTTGAGTTAAGGTTAAGTTAGTATGTGCCTTAATACAGTTGGAAACCTGATCCTTTTCTGTGGCCTTCCAGTTGAAAGGATAGATAGCTGATCCCAAAGACATTAGCCTGATGTTAGATAACATCCCTGGGGACAGAGGGGCTTGGAGTGTTATTCACATTAGACTGAGATTTTTTGAGACTTTGGCTGTGTGTGTTCCCTTAGGCTGGAGATACAGCGGCATTCAACAGAGAATTAAACAGCAGAGTTGCCCTGTGGCACTGGGAGCTCCTGGTACTCTCATGGTCACTCTTGCTCTTGCATGAGCAGGAGTGTTTTGGAAGTCCCCCATCTCGCTGGCTCCTTCCCCAGAGTGTGTGGTTGATTCATGGTTACTTTCTTCACAATTTTCTGGCAGCTGTTCCTCTGCATTTTCACATGTAATGCTCAGATCTGAAAGCCAGCCACGTGAGGGGTGATGATATTTTCAGGTAGGCCCCCTGTGCCTGACTGACAGGTGAATTCATATGTTAGCTCAAACACTGTAAGTGTCTCATAAGAAGGGAAGCGCTGTCTGGTTTTCATAAGCAGCAGTTCTATCATTTCCAGATAACACTAATAAAATCAGCGGTATGAAATGAAAATCAATATGCTCAAGAAAAACGCATAACTGCTGAGGAAGTACTTATAACAATGCTCTCTCAAATTGGAAAAAAAAAAAAGAA
>WAAG01074714.1:16068-42323 GCA_013390105.1 Tichodroma muraria
AGACATCAGAATTCAAACTTAGCCTAACAAAACCACATTTGATTAAACACCATTACTGCATGCTATTAAACAGATTAAATCAGTTTTTATCCATAAAATAGCTTAGGGATGTTTATTTTCGTGCACCCTGCTGCACAGATTCAGAGCAGGTTTTTCCTCCACTTTGTCATCTGTGAAAACTGGATAGAAACATCAGGTCATTTTTCCCTTGTCCTCTGGATGATCACAGAGGCACAACTGAGATTTAAACTAGTCAATAGAAATATTTTCAAGTAGGCTCTGCTAATGCAAATTTAAAAAATATTATGAGTGCAACAATCCAGTTGGCCATAGGTATGTCAGATTGAGCCAATATAAAAGTTACTAAACAGGCATTTGAGGAAGAACCAGGAACCAGAAGGAAGGATCTTTTAAAACAAATAACCCCCCCAGGCTTTTATAAATGACTCTGGTACTTTTAATGCAGGACAGAAATCTTAGCCATTCCTTCTAGCACTAAAGCTACTGTGTACTTTGGGTTAGAATAGATTAGTTTCCTTTTGTTTTTTAAAGAAACATTGCATGCTGTAGCCCCAAGCTCACACAAACAGTAGAAATGGAAAAAGTCATCTTGCAAAGTGGAGAAAGAATGCAGAGAGGGATCTGTGCCCAAAGGAATGAATGTTTTTAAGTTTCATGTTTCATTGTCTATCTTTGATGGCTCTTAAAATACTTTTTAAAACAAGTAAATGGCCATTCTTGAGATGTTTTGTTACTTCTTCAATGTACTCCATTCACACTGTTGCCTAATAGAAAGACATCAGGGTTTTGGAAAAAATTAATTTCTAGCTGTGAAAAATAAGTGTAGCTAATGTATCATTTATAATTTAATTTAATTTAAGCCTTATCAAGTTTTTTCACATCTTAATCACTTGTCTTATAAAGGATATACCCCAAGCCTTTATCAGGACAACTGCAAAAATATTTCTAAATATTTAGAACAAATTCTATTTTTCTCACACCCCAGTTTTGCCCTAGTTGTCTGTTCCCGGTCTGTTGTATGCTGCAAAAATGCTTTCAGGAACAGGGCTTATTTCTGGAGTTGAATAACATTCTATTTGATTGCTTTGTGGTCAGTATCTCATGTGGTATTGCAGAGTGACTCCCAGCATTTCAGCGTGGAAATAGAATGGATTAACACATGATGTAGGTGACATAGCAGCTGCCAGAGCCTGCATTTTCATGGGTGGTGGCTGCTGAGGGTCTTAAAATACCCACCCATAGCAGTGTCGGTATTTTTGTAGTGATCTATTCCTTAACCACATGAAGCATCTTCTCTTATTTGCCATCAATGATAGGACCAAACTCTAACTGCAACACCTGCTTTGGGCAAGGCAGTAGAGTCATGACCTTTCCTCCATGCTGTCATTTCTTTTTTCCTTCTGCCCTTATAGAGTTGCATAAGTTCCTGTGGCAGTTTGAGGTTTTCCACCTCCACAGTCCTGCATAATTCAAATGATGGGTGTCTCAGTATTAATAAGATGAGTAAGGCCATTTACTTGGCAGGCAATCCAGGTGATTAACTGAGGGGATTGACTCCAAGTTACTCAGTGGCCAAATCTTGCTGATGTTTCTCAGTGTAGGTGGGAAGTCCGTGCACAAATGTCAGTAAATATGATGCTTTCTGATGCTTTTTCTTAATGGGATATGTGGAACTACAAGGTGAATCAGCGGGGGGAAAGTGGTCTGCATAATCAAGCCATTAAAATCCTCTTTGTTAAAGTGGTAGAGAATCAGCTATACATCTATCATGATGGTCTGGAATTTGCCCAGAGCCTCTGCTCAAAGAAGTTTAAGCATCTCTGCTTCCCTTTATTAATTTTTAGCAAGGCCTGCCATGTGTCAGACACAAGCAGCTGTATCAGGGCAGTTGACCACTCAGTCAGGTCAAATTGGCCTGATGCAAACCTGCATGTTTGGCATCAGAATTAAATCTCCCTTAGATGCCTAGAAGGCAGGGCACAACCAGTGAATATACACTTGACAGAAACTGTACTGTCACCAAGTGCCAGTTCATATGTTTCCCAGACTCATCTGGAGGAGACAGAAATTATCTCCAAATCAGCAACACAGAGTCCCTTCTCTGCTCCTTCAAACCCTTTGCCTACTTCTGGCCCAGGTCCCACACAAATACCCAAATACAGCGAGGAATATAAATTTGCAAGGGTCTCAGCTTTCATAATATGACTAAGTTGTTTTGATTTAACCATGCTCGTCTTGCCAAGATTGGAAAAAATTAGTCCATTCTCCTCGTGGCTGAATGTCAAGGTACACTCAGGTTTTCAGACAAATGCCCCAAATGTGCCCATGTAAATGCACAACTGAACTAAGACATGAGTGTTGGAGAACTTAACTCTTTCTTTAATAATTTTTTAGGGAAACATGGAGAAAAATAGGAAACTGTGGCAGTATGAGAGGATCAAATCCTTGCTTTGAACAAGGACTGAAATCACGCATGGTATACCAAGAAAATGAAAAAAAGCACGTACAGAGTTACTGTGCTGACACTGGAGTACTGAGATGCTATTTGAAACACTCCTAGGCTTCACTTAATTTTCTCCACAGAATTTGCCTACAGGGTGGCAATACTTCATGCGTTTAAGACCTCTGCTTATTTTGCCCATTTAGTGCATGAAGAAAAGGTAGAAAAAATACCACTAATATTTAACTATATTCTGATTCTTCTTTAGAGTCATCGATAGCTATTTCTTGTTGAGTAATCTCAGCCTGCCTTTCTTTTTTTAAAAAGGTGTTCTGCCAGTAATACCCTTACAGATTAATATAAATATAGCCTCATATTGGGGAAAGTCATATCAGTGCAGAGCAGCTGTTTGCAGGGAAACTTGTCACTGTGAAGCAATCTACAGATTTTTGTATCCATGACACACTTGCAGGTTTACATTCATTCCTTATTTACATTAATGGAGGCCAGAGTTTTGGGAAAAGTGTTACACCAAAGGCTCAATTTAGTTGACAAAACAGAGGTACTGGATGCCATTAGAGATGCACAAGGGTATCTGAGACATCCACGGAAGGCCGGTTGGGATGACAGTCCCTGAGTAAGATTCGTGCCCTTTTGCACTGGCAGAGGGAGGCCAGGCAGATGCCATCAGGCATCTCAAATGCCTTTAGTTGCCCCTCCTTGGGCAAAGATGCTTCCGAAACTTACCGGGAAAATGTTTGTGGTTCGGGTCAGACAGGCTGGGCTACAAACACACAGAAAATAAACCACAAATGATTGACTGTGCAGGCAAGAGTAGAAATGGCTGTCATGTGAGGATATGATCATTTTGTATTGCTGCCTGCCACAATTTTTGTGCAAATATTTATTCTTGAAAAGAAGTACAGCTTGGGCTTCCTTTTCAAAACAAAAACATTTCTGATGTTTAGAAGTAAAAGAAAAAGAAAAAAATTGAGACATCTTAGCTCTTACTGCCTGGGCTTTGCTGAAGGCATCTGGGATTTGAAAGGTGAAGTCATTTCAAGCTGTGGCACTGGTTTCATCCCCAGCTGAAGGAGCAGAGATGTAGAGTCACAGTCTAGAAATCATTGAGAACATCCTAATACCTAAAATAGATGTGAGGATGTACCCCTGCTCTTCTTTTGGTTCTGCCCTTTAGCCGCAGAAGAAGCAGCCGCTTTAACAATTATAACCCCATATCCTACACCTCAGGCTGGCCCCCCATGAGGGCTGCGGGAAGCAGCATGGAACCAGCTGCGCTCGTGGTTCCAGCCGCGCTCCTCCCCAGCCCCGAGCAGGGGACGGGGCGCAGCTCCGTGTGCCTTGCCACGGCTGCTGTGAGGGGTGGGTGTCAGCCAACACCTGCAGGGCTTGTCCCCGAGCCTGGTGTGGGACAGCCCTACCTCATCCCATAGCTGGGAACGTCCACACGGCGAACTGCGGGAGTCCCTCTCTTTCCTCTTCTGCACATCCCAGGTGAGTGGCGGTCAGATGGAGGGAGGGATGAAAACCTGAAGTCCAGCTGAGTACTTGAAGAAAGGACTGCAGCGCAGGTTCCAGCAGCTGGATAACATCCGTTTGCAGCACTCTCAGACATGAGCTTACCTTAAAGAGGTTGCAAGTGTTCAGGATAACACAGGTCAGACTTGGAAGGAATTGGCAGTGTAAATTGCCATTACCTTGTAGAACATCATGCCGGTTTCTATTCCTGCATGATATTCTACAAGGTAATGGCAATTTACACTGCTGCCTGTTTTTCAGTACTAAATAATTTGCTATTAAATACTTTCTTTGTTCTGTCTCTTCTTTGTTCCCTAGGTACTTTTGCTTTGTTGGGCATTTTTTTCCTACCTCATTTTCCCTGCTTCTGTGGTGGCTTTTACATCCTACCTGCTTCATTTTGATTTAAAATTTTCTTTCCACCTAAGAGATGCCCTGAAGATCTCTCAGAAATATTCCGGGGGGGTGTGTGTGTGTGTGTGTTTGTTTGTTTGTTTTAAATTTTTGACTCAAAAGGCCTAACTAGGAAGATTTTACTCTAAAGCATTAACTGCATATATAAAAGACGACCTTGCTCTCCATGATTTCAGAGTATTAAATGCTGAAAGCTATCCCCCTAATGTTATCCTCCAAATGCTTTTTTTTTTCTGGTAGCTGAACAGTTGATAGATCCTTTGCAAGTAAAGGCTGGTTTGTGTGGAAAAATCTGGGAGCTGATGACAGCATGAACTTAATTTACTTTTGTGCATGAATGTTTTACTGCAGAAGAGTCATCCTGGATCATTACCCAAGTTGAACAATTCGTGTGAAAATGATAATTGTTTCTGCGGACTTGCAGCATTTGGGATACTCGTTGAAGGCGGTATCAGGTCTCGTTGCTAACCAACACTGCCTATTAAAATAAGAGGTAGGAATGCCTTTGCTGTCTTCGTACCATGCAGAAAGATTATCCTGGTTTATTTTGTAAGAAGAAAGTGTTAATGGGTTTATTCTGCAGAGCAAATTTCCCATATTTCCTTTTTCATCCTTTCTAATAAGATTACATTCTCTTAATGAGCAATGTGATTAAATTTGCATTTCACTTACGTAATACATATTACCCTAAATAAAGCCATATATTGGCATAACAGTGTTAAGTTAAAAGCTATGGTACATATAAGAGTCCATTCTCATAAATCACTAGGAAAAATATTATCAACTATGAAAAGGTGCTATATATTTAAAATACTGAATTATACAAGTGCCAAATAGCAAATATAATAAATACAAGAAGTATTCTGGTTGCATGGCGCCTAAGTGTTCAGAGGAATTTTGACAATTAGACTCTTCATATTTCTTTTATCTTTCAAAGTTGGTCTGATGACCTTCTGCTGCCTGTGTCTTGCTGAGAAAAGCAGTGCCTCTGAGGGCAAGGAAGACTTCTTCCAAAGACCTGCTGTCTAGAGACAGTGGTCCTTGAGCAGATCCTTGCAGTCTCAGCAACTTTCCCCTGCTGCAGAGGGCATACAGTGGTCCACTGGAATTCTTCAGCTTTTCAAGGAAAGGAGTACCTGGGTTTTGTCGGATTCACTCAAGACAAGGTTTGGGTGAGAACCTGGGAGGAGGCTCAGTTCCAAATTGATGAAGTTTGTGGTTCTGTAACATAATTAATGAAACATTTTTGAAGCATCATGCAAAGTTTTACAGCTGGGGGGGCTTGTACTTCATTGCTTACCCAGTGTGAAAGCAGTGCATTCAGTACATGGATTTAACTTCATCATGTTCTCTGGGTAGTGACATTACCTAATGTCACTGCTCTGGATTTCCCTGGAATGTTCTTGTGTTCCCCCATAACCTGATGAGATTCAGAATACTGAGGACTCTCTTGTACTGAGACATGTAGTTATTTCTTGGCCTACTAATATTGATAACATCTGTCTCAGTACTATAATCTAGTTCTCTGCTGCACTGGCAGCCAAGAAATGTGGTGTTTCAGGATCAAAAGTGTTGCTGGGTTTTTCTTGAAAAAAATCTTTTTCAGATGAAACTACTTAATTCCCCATGAATTGTGAAATTAGATCAGTTGCACTGACACAGAACCAAAATATTTTCAAAATTATTTTAAAACTTTTTTTAAATGCTGAAGTTTTCATTTTGGCTTGGATAAAAACCTGTGTTATGTTCCCTTCCTTCCAAGTCTGACCTGTCTCCTGACCAGCCTGACCAGCTTCCCTCCAAAAAATGTCTCCATTCACTCTTCGAACAAAACCACTTAAAAACAATTCAATGAAATAATCAGCTTCCAAATAAAACATTTGGAGTTCATCTGCATGAATCACTTTACTGGGTTCAGTGTGATTCGTTTGGATGTCTAGCTCTACCCTGTGAGCACTATTAAAAATTGTTTTTTCCTAATTGAAGATAAAACAAAATTTGAAACCTGGAGTGTTTTAGGGAAAAATTCACTCACAGATTTGTGTGTGTTGGCTTTTTCCAGGAATCATGGCTTGCTGGGCTCAACCACTCGATTTTCCCTCTTGCATGAATGGCATACACACCCCACTCCTCTCACATGGGCAAGTACAGAGTTATCCATAAGTGACTCTTGCAGGACGGATAGGAAAAGGGATCAAACCACTGTCAGATTTCACAGGTTCCTGCAGAATGGAATTTTTTTCCTGGGGAAAAAAAAACCACCAACCAACCAAACAAAAAGCCCCAACAAACAGAGTTACTTGACAACTCTGCTTTCATATTTCTTTTCAATTCTCCCTGTGATCCTGATTCCCTGTTAGGCTAGTACTGAGCTGCCCTCTCTACAGTTCCCCACCATCCTGGCTTCTTCTGGAACTGGCTAATAAAAACAGCTCATTTAATGCAAATGTCCCGGAGTGAAAATAAAATCCCAGTCTGGTAAAACCGAGAGAAGGAGCAGCTGAAACCCGCCTGTGCTGCAGCCCGGAATTCCCCGGGCCAGGGCTCAGCCAAGGAGCGGCTGCTCTCTGGGGCAAGGGCTCCATCTGCGGGAAAGGACCCGCATCCATCCCTGCCCTGGGGATCTTACCTTCTGGAACAAAGGGAAAGCCCTCACGGTTTCTCCTCCAAATGCACTGTGAATTACTCTTGGACTAAGACGAATTGCCTACAAATCCCACGCAGGAAAACTAACTCTGAGTGCATGTTCCAGTAGTGAGCAGAGCAAGCCTGACTGCAGCAGTGGTGCCGGTGGGGTGAGGATTTTCTTTTCTGTGATGTTGAGTAACTACATCTTTAGGGCTTGCCTGGAACCAGTACTTATGCAGGTTATCTGAGCATTTAATGTGTGAGAGCATTAGGAATGCTTCTGTTTTTTTCTTCCTTTCCATCTTCCTTCCCAATCTTTTCTGTTTATAAAGTTTTCTCTTGCCATATATGCAAAGCACAGCGTTTGGTGTCGTACCTGTGAGAAGGAACGTGCTTTCTGTACATAACCCCTGCCATGGCTGAATCTGTTCCAACACCACTCGGCAAAGGTGGCAGCTGACGTTGCTAGATAGTTTTACAATGGGAGAGCAGCTGAATGTTGATGCTCCTGGAAATGCCTAGCAGGATGAACATTTTCTCACAGCAATTCTTCGTAACAATCCAGCAGGCAGTTCCCTGTAACTGATTTTTTTGTTTTACTACCTCATGCAATTTTTCTGTGAGCTGTCATCTTCTGAGTTAACATATGGCTAAGTGCAAAACCCTCTGTTCAGAAAAGGAGAAATATAGCTCACTGGTAGCTGGGGAGCAACTGGCACTCTTCTGCCATTATGAAAACAATGTTGGTTTATTTCTGGGGACAGACTTCCATTCCATAGCTGTTACCTGTTATTTCTCTCATCAACTAGTGAAGAGTCCCATCCATTACCATTATTGTTGCATGGTCTTAATGGGATTTATTTTTTCTGTAGAAGATCCAAGCTCAGTTCCTTGTTAATAAAAGAGAGAACATTTTGTTCAAGGTCCCCACACGCATCTTGCATTTTACAGTCTAGGCTGTACAGGATACCCACCTCGCTTGTGAATGATTCCTTTGAGCCTTAGAGGCTATAAATCCAGTGACCTCTTCATGTGGAAATTCTCCTATAGCTTGGCAAATGGTTTAGTAGGAGCCTACAGCCACTGACTCTAGGTGAAACATGAAACAGTCCTGTAATTTGCTCTGTCACAGTCTGTGTAAGTTTTTTTGTCAGAAAAAACAACAAACCTATCAAACCAACAAACCTATGCTGGAGTCCACACGGCCACAGGCAGCAAAATCCAGAGCTAGTACAGCTGTTTACACACAGAGTGTCCAGTTTTCAAACCACATCCTCCCCTAGCCAGTGCTGTGCCGGCTGAGTAGAGCCTGTCCTCAACACTCAGGCAGACTCCCTGCCCCTGCCGCTGTTCTAGAAGGCCATGCTGCTGCTCCTCCTTCTCGTCCAGTTCTTTGGGCAGGGTTCCACATGTACATGGAGGGACCAGAGTTTGCTCTGGGGGCTGTGTGAAGGGCTGCAGCACGTCTTGAATTTCCTCTGAGCGCATTTGGTGACTTACTCAAGAGACGGATACTGAAGAGAGGATTTCCAGGCCTTTGTTTCAATTGGATTTTTATTCCTTAAAGTAGACAATGTATTTCTACCAAAAATAAAAATGAAATCCTGGTAAGCAGCCATGGTCAATGTAAAAAGGTGGTAGCTCTTTACCTGAAGTATTAGCAGGTATCTCTTTTGCCTTAACAGCAATCCTTTTAACTCCATGGATTATTGCATTTTACCAAAAGGTGTCTCCTAATTATTAACCACATTAATTCACTCTAATAGGAGAAGGTCTTCCCATGCTAGAGCAGGTCAGTTTCTGAATTATACTGAATATTCTTTTCTGGTTTAAGTTTTCTTCTGAGACCCATCACAGAGGAGGTAGGAAATCCTTTTGCTGGTGTCCCTCTGTGAAGATAACTGCTGGCTTCCCTTGAGAAACCTCAAGGCTATCACCATCAGCAGCGTCACTGCACCGTTTCCCCCTCAGCGCTACCGAAGTGAACATTTCCATAATAGGTATCCTGAGAGCTCTCTAGGGAAGAAGAGTATGTATTGTAACGTGGGAAGGTTTCCTCTGCTTGCTTTCAGCACTGTTAACGGGCATGTCCTTGCTGTGCTCTGATTAATTAGCCTGCTTTTATCGTGATTAGCACATTTAGCATTAGGCTGGCCAGCTGTCAAGCTAAGCTCAGGCATAGCAGACAAGCGCTCACTGCCTTTGTGATTTTTCATCTCTAACTGATCATCCCAAGAAGATATAAGGCCCAAGTCTTCCAGCCCTGTTTATCCAGGGCACAAAATATCTCATCCCTGTGCAACTAACGGTATCAGCTTAATTAACCTGATGTGAAGAGGGCATTGCACAACAGCAGAATTCAATTTTTATTTTTTTTAAAGAACAAACTGCATACAATTTAGATAGTGGGCTTTCTTATGCATCCAAATTCATTTATGTCCAGCTTTAGAGGAGAAAACACCTATTGGGGAAATTGGATATAGCTTTGCCTGCTTCTGAAATGCAAAAGAAATTGGGAATGCAGGGGAGAGGGGAGCTGTCTTTTTACAGATCTTTGCATCACTATTTATTGCTTCATTCTCACAGTGGAGAGAGCAGACACTACTGCCATCCAGAAATATTGCCCAGGAAAAAAAAAAAACAAAACTTCTCTCTTCTTGATTATGGGGAATTAATTCTATTAAGTCTTAACTGAGAAAATCCTGCTGTGATTTGAGAAAAGTCTAAATCTACATTCGGTTCCAGCCCCTGTATCATGCAGCAGCTTGGCACACATATGCTTTCCTTTACTTTATGGACCACCTCACCTGGTGCTGCTTCTATATGCTGCTTCTATGGTTTTTGTCACTGCCAATAGTGATAGAATTCTTCTTTTCAGACAAAATGGCTGTGGCATGTGTAAGATGTTGTGGTTTATCAAGGTTAGTTTCTTTTTCAGATTCCAGGGATAAACAAATGTGGGCATGTACACTGGGAACCCAGTCCAGATTTCATGAGGAACCCCTTAGTCATCAGGTGACTTGATCTGCTTGCAAACTGCAAAGCTTGAGGTTTGATTCAGAAATAACATTACTGAATGGAGCTCCTTTGTGCTCTTGTCATTTTCCTGTCATCTGTAGCAAAAGATGCATTCCTCTCTACACTACCTGGAGTTCACAGGTCTGTTTGAAACAGTTTATGGCAACAGGGAAGGAAGGACACGGCACATCCCTTATCACATTGTCACCCATTGCTGCCTGCTAATTTGTCTCTTCCTCTACTGAAATGTGAGCTCCATCAGGATGAATCAGCCTCTGACCACTGTGCATGAAAAAAGAATAGACTTTCAGTACCAGAACAGCAATTACAATCTACGTCTAATAATGCTGACTTCTAGAGATTTAATGTAGGTAAGTTAAAACAACCTAAAAAGCATAGCATAGTTGATGTAGCACAAGTATTTCACGGTCCCGAAGTAGCTGGTGTGGGGGTGGTTAGATTTTTTGCAGTTGTTGCTTGGTAGATGTTGTTAAGATCCAAATTCATTGCAGCAAGGTCAACTGATGCTCTCTCTGACATTTACATGTTTTTTTTTTCTAAGTAAGCCTCACAGGAGCCTTACCTAGGTTAAATAAGCTGGAGTTGTGCCCTGTCTGTCACTACTAAAATTCACTTTTTCCCATTTTGGTACATGCCACCATTTAGTACATGCCACATGTGGTACATGTCACATTTCAATCTTATAGCTTCCTTCAAAACAATAGTCAGCTGGTGGATCTGCGGTATGCATGTAGGGAAATTTTCACGACATGCTTTTGTTCTTCTTTTCTCATAATCAGGGTCTGGTTCTGAGCTCAGAGTTCTAGAGGTGGGTTTCTGTATTTCTTTTTCCAGATACCATCAAGGCTGACTTATCTAACTTGCAGATGAGACCAAAGAAAGGTTAGACTGTAAGTGTCAATGGATTTCCCAGAAAAACCATGGATGCCCCATCCCTGGGAGTGTTCAAGGCCAGGTTGGGTGTGGCTCTGAGCAGCCTAATGAAAAGTGTGCCTGTCCATGGCAGTGGGATTGGAACTAGATGACCTTTAAGGTCCCTTCCAGCCTAAGCTAGTCTATAATTTTTATTTTTTTTAAATATGAGTGGAAAAAAATATGTAATCATGGCATGCTTTTGCTGTGTATGCTGTAGCATTCTCAGTGTTTTGGGTTAAATAGCATTATTGATTGCTTTTGTATAACAGCAGCATGTCTGGCTTTAACTTTTCAGAGGAAACTTCTCCATCACTGCTGATGCTGAGACAGTAGGTACAACATTAGTCCAAGACTGATAGCCCAGAACAAGTGTGACTTCAGAGAAACCAAAGCAGAGGAAGAAAGGTTGCACAGAGGAGACAAAGTGCTAATGTTTCTATGATTAATAATCACCTACTGCCTGTTCCACTTTACCAAATGCTACTGAAAATAATGATGTACCTTCAGCATAAAGATTTTCCCCCAGCTCATCTGAAAATCTCTTCATCTGGGTATTTTGGCTGTCTTCCACTTTGGCTGAGTAGAACTGTTCCGTCATTGTGAAACCACCTGAGAATTTGAATTGAACAGGACAAAAGGAAAAAACAAAATTCAGAAAGAGCAAATGGCAGCTCAGTTTGAAAAAGATTTCATGTAAGCAGAGAGGCCCAAGCTAGCAAAGCTGAAATGCTACAGGCTCTAAAGTCTCTTTGTAAGATCTGGATGATAATTTTTTTCAGAAATATGCCTTACTTGTATGAAGAAAGGCTCTATAAAAATACTTGGGGTTTTCTCCTTACTAAATCAATCCCCAAACTCTCAATCACTGGCTTTATATTTTATTTTTAAATTCCCACTCAATCTAAATAATGGCCATTGAATGTATGCATTAGAACCATAGCTTCAGTAGACGCTTATGTTACTGTGAATGTTTCCCTCGAAACTGTAAATCTGTATTACTGAAAATCCGTATTACTGAATCTGTATATTTTTTTTCTACACTGTATCTTTATTTATCAAATTAGTGGTATTCAAGACATCATAAAATTCTGGATTCATATTTAGTATTAATAATTCTGGATGCACAAGTTTAGTATTATCCTGATGGTTTTGAGTGAGGATGCTGCCATATTACGTTACATTATGTTCCTTTTAGGTAGGCTTTAAAAGGCCTTGCTGAAGAGCAGAGGCTCCTTGTGATATCCTATGTATGCAGAAAGAAGAAGCTGTATATGAAAATAAAAATATCTAAGAATCCAAAGTCTAATCTATCTACATAAAGGGTGAGGGGAATCCAGGCACAGAGGAGCAAAGTGAGTGAAATTCCTCACTAGAGCCAGGGTGAAAGCCTAAGTTCCTGTTTGCCTCTGTCCCTTTCCATCAATAACTTTGTTTTTTCTGTGCTACCTTGGCCACTTACCAACTCAGCTGAAGAGCCCTTGGCCTTTGTCTGTGATTTCTTCAACCAGTTGATTCACACCGTCAACTTGCTGGCCTGTGCGTGGAGGGAGTGAGGGAATATTTGGGCATCCTTAGGCTTGAAGTCACTAATGGGGTAAGAAAGCAGTCAGTCCACTGCCAGGGAGCTCAGTATGTCCTTTCTTGCAGAGCGTGCCTGTCTCTGGCTGGTGGCAGTGGCTCAGTCAGATCCAGCAACACCCGGAGGACTGGGCTTTGCGTGCAGCCCCTCTGCCGAGGGGAGGGCTGGCTGTGAGTTCACCGAGTGCAGCAGCGAAGGGATGCGGCACCGCGGCCATCACAGCTCCTGGCTGCTGCTGCTGCTGCTGCTGCTGCTGCTGTGCCTGAAGGGCGGCACAAGGCAAAGGGCCTGGGCGAAGGAGAGTACAGCTTCTATCTTCAAGAAATCTGGTCACAGGTAACTACATTTGTAGTTATTAACATTCCTTCCACTACATTTGTCCATGCCTGGGGCAAGGTGGACAAGGTGTGCTGATGAGAAGGTAAATGCAGAACAGAGAGATGTGGCAAAAGAATGACGCCTGTTCAGCTGAATTGTGCACTGTGTGATTGTGTTTTCAGTGCACATGAGGGGACAGCTGCTGGCCTGTGATGGTTTTTGTAGAGCACTATGTGTCTCAGCTCTTGAGGTTGCTGTGGCATGAGTTGAGTTCACGTCAACTGGGGAAGCAGGCAAATTGTGACACACAGCTCCCTGACTACAGCATTTAACCCATCAGGGGGTGCTTGGGAAGAGACTGACCCCTACAATTTCCACTAACAGGGTGACAGCAGAGCTGAATGCTAGTTCGACCTAAACGGTGAGCTTAGGGCTGTCCTGTCATGTGAAGAATACACCTTTCAGTGTGTGAGGCATGAGGTGTCTGGGGCTTTTCTTGAGTGGCAGCTTAGAAACTGTTGCAGAAAGCATGAGAATTTGGGAAGAGGACAGGAAAATTAATTTATCCTTATGAATGACTGGAAATAGTGGATAGGTCATTAGGGACTGTTACTTACAGAGACCGTATTTGCATTTTTTAAAAAGTGTTTTAATTGATAAACAAAGTGAAGTACACTTTTCTTTGCTGGAGTAAATGGGGGGGGTTATTAAATATGTAATAGCCAAATTAATATCTTACAAAGGCGATAAACACTTGATGTGAGGATAAATATTGAGCAGGCCTCTCAGATACTCTTGTTTCATGGACAAATGCCAATTTGTCATCAGCGGCAAAGTGGGATGTGGATAAATTACCTTAATGTCTGGGATTGAGTGATAGCCCAGATGTGTTTAGTGGGAACAAATTGTCCCACCCCAGTGTGCACAGAATGTAGCTTGAAATGTATTGCTAGCGTCAGCCCATGTACTAAAGACCTTCCTTTTCAGAGTGCAAAAACTCATTCTGAAGTTCATGAATATAAGCTGAATCTGCCTGGGACAAGAGGTAGCAAAATCTAACAAGTAATGCGCCCCAGATGGAACCAGTCTGTGCCTGGATCATAGATGTCCTTGTCCAGTAGATCAGGGGCATATTGCACACAACATACTAAAAATATTTGTGCTTTTTCTGGATTTAATTTCGTTCTTTATTGGAGACATGAAAGAGTTTTATTCAGGGATGCTTCTGGTCAGGAGAAATGCAGCTGACACTGAGTTTCTGTCCCTGAACCAGACTCAAGCTAATATTTGTTTAGACCAGTTGCATTAGAAAAACAAATCCAAGTGTGTCTGTGCACCTACACAGAGGAGTTTGTATGTTTGTGCTCGATGGTAAAATTGTCTTTCTTGCTTGGGTTCCTGTGTGGTGTCTGGGCTTTTATATGCTATATTACTATAGATAATGACAACCAAAAGGGTTATATGCCTGCCTTCCTTTGCAACCAAATTGTTCTAAAATAAACATATATATATATATATATATATATTTTTATAAACACTGAGCACTCAGTGTCATGTCACACTAATCTGCCCCAAGGGATCCATTAACAAGAACTTGAGTTACTCTTGCCTTCTGGTGGTGGGTTGTAACAGGGGAGAAGTACTTTTCCTCAAGAACTGGTGCTAATCAGGCCTGAAAACAGGACCTTTGGATAAATTATTCAACATAATTTTTGCTTTCAGAAGCTTGGCTGTTCCTTTTCCAGTTTCATGTGTCAGACAAAGTGAGGTTTTGGGCTAGGAAGGGCCATGGACACTGAAGAAAGCCTGTCCATGGTCACTATGCCATCACTGCCCAAGTCCCTTTCATTCACCTTAACTCTTCCTCCTCTGGTGACCTTGGTGCCATTTCTGGTCTCTGCCCATGACTGATCCCAAATTCTGGCACTCAGATGGACTTGCAAGCATGGATCTTGTTCAATACAGTTTGCTTGGTCTGGTGTTAAAACAAGTTCTGTGGTTGGCTCCAGCCAGCTGCTTCCTGCTGAAAATGTCATTTTATGAGGCTATTATGAATTTTTGGCCAGCTGAGAGGTCTTCTGTTGTTCAGAGGACATGGCCTCCAGCCCACTGCATCTAAAGTCAGGGAGCAAATAGTGGCGAGTCAGGGTCAAATTCAGCTAGAGTTTGTACCTGAGGAGGGCCCAGGGGAAAGGATAGCTTTGGTCTGTCAGGAGAGAGCTCATTAAGCAGGAGGATGTTTGTGGGTTTCTACAAGCCTGCAGGACAGCTGACTGGCCACAGCAGGAGGAAATTATGCTAGTGGTTGCTTTATTCCTGTTATCTGCAGGTGATCTTTGAAAGGTGTTATGCTTCTCAGAGGCCTGTTTCATAGTGTTTCCTTTTAATTATTTTGCCATGTGACTGCTTTTGATGTATGCATCACCTTTAATACAGATCGTGGTTGCACTCTACAGTGCATTATAAATATTTCTTCTTAAATCTAGGAGGAATGTTAGTACCCACCTGACAAATTTCTGAATGTGTAAAGAACCAAAACCTCTTTTCTAATTTTTGTACATAAGATCCAAACAGTACTGGTTTTTAAATATATTTTTTGTGTCCTCTTTAAGGTAGTCAGTTGAGTCCTGAATAGTACTTTATCTCCTCTTATACAAGAGGTATTTCTAGGAACTGATAACTCACTAGGGTTTTTTAAGTGTTGTGAAGCTTATTAGAATTTTTTTTTACTTAAGGCAAACAAGAAAGATGAAATATTTTAAAGAGCAACTTCTTTTTTTTTTTTTTACAAAACCTGCTAATAGTTCGTATTTTTCAATCATTAGAAAATGTTCATGTTCCTTGGTAGATAATTGACAGACTTGCAGATCTGACAGATGATAAATGATTTTCAAATTCAATCCACTAGAAATCTTCTTTTTAGAACACCAGTAAAGTTTTCAGAGGAAGAACTATGCTTTGCAGTATGGTAGCATCCACTTGTATTGTCCTATACTCTGCTGTACATAGACTGGATTTAGAGTTCAGTACTGGTAATCATTCCATTGATATGTCATTTACAGAATAGAAACTCAATAAACTAAGACATTCTGTAGTTAAAAAACACCCAAATATTATGAAGCCACTAGTATGAAAAGTCAACAACAAAATCAAATATACCCTTTCCTCAAAGCTTCTGTTGCAGTAGAGTCCAAGCTGCAAATTAATTCCTGAGGAGCCATCAGCAGTTTGCTTTGCATTCATGATGGGTTCCATAGTACCTTATGAATGGAGTAAAAAATTCCTGTCAAACCACTGTGGCTTTGTCTGGAGTATCATCAGACTGACAGAGCTCAGTAAATGGCCTACCTTTATCTTTCCAGTGCTGTTTGAATTACTGAATTTGATTTACACACCAGAGCAGGTTAATACTGATGATGCCCAGCTGCAAGAGGAGGATATGTGGAAAGTTTTGCTTTAAATATTACATGATTTTTTTTAACAATAAGTTGAATTTTAAATATTATTCCAAAGGAAAGGTATGAGAATCTGTTTTGCTGTCTACTTGAGGAGCTATTTTGCAGAGCTCCCATCATATTAGCTATCTGTGGTCAAGAAACTCTTTACGAAGCATGTTTTTTTGGTTTCTATCAGTTTTCTTATTGATATTCAAAAGAATTATTGTTTCTTTCCAGTCTAGGGAGTTGTGCTCTGTTTAACTCCCTAAACTATGTGTCTCTAATAGTGATCTGTTTGTTAAGGGCTGGGTTGTTTAGGGGTTTTTTTACTTTAAACATTTTTAAACCTTATGTATACAGTAGTGACTGGAAATAGCTTTTCCTTGAGAGCCTTGTTGTGTTTCACCACTACAGTCTTGGGATGGTGATCTTCAGTTTAAGAGACAATATTTCTATTCTTGAGTGAGCAGAATTTGATTCTTCCTTGCTTTCAAGGTCGTATGAATGTGAGGGCTGTTCCCTTCACAATTCTTGCTATTTCTACTGCATCCCAAAAGAAGAACTCAAAAGTTGCCCTTATGTTGCCCGTATTTAAGTTGTTTTACTGTCAGTGGTGATTAATGCAAGGAAAATGGAAAAAAATGTGACTTCCCAGAGGTGATGGTGCAAATCTTTAGCTTGTGCAACACTTTGATTCTCTCTCACTGTGGTTTTAATATGCAAACAGGATGGTGACTGAAATGCAGGTTTGACATGTGATCTGACTTCCAGTGTTTTTCCTCTGTCTGGAACTGCAGGCAAGACCTTACCCTGTATTACATCTGGTCCTAGGGTTTAAGTAAATGGTGATATTTCTGGTATCCATTAAATATCTCTCACTGAACTAGATTAATTAAAAAAAAGTTTAATAGTTTGGAGGAGCCGTGAAATTCTTCAGAAGAGGATGTATGCATTTTATGTCCATAGAAATGAGCACAGAGGGGGAAGATGTCACGGATTAGGAATACTTCTCCCAGTCTCACTGGGACTCTCCAAACCATGCACTGCTCTGGAGAACTGGAGGCACGATAGGTAAAGATCATGGGTTGAGATCACAACAATTTACAAAATCCAGCAATGAGATATCAGCAGACAAACAATAACAGCTATGACACTAAAGACAGAGCACACAAGAAAAGAAATGATTCACACAAAACTCCCTCCCAACAGTAGACAATACTGAACATCTCCCTCCACCACACTTACTTGACCAGGAGGAATCACTCCTTTCTGGAAGAGAGAGGAACCTGGGGTGGTACAGAATAACCTCCAGGTCCTGGCCATGCCTCTCCCAGTAGGCAAAAATTATCCCTGTCCTGGTCAGAACCAGGACAGAAGGGTACCAATCCCAGTTGTCTGCCACCACTAGTAATGGCATGTCAATTACTTTCATAAAGTCACCAAAGCCCCTCTGATTCAGGCTGAATATTTTGTCACTGTTTTTCTTGGAGGCTCTTCCAGTAATTCACTGTGGCACACTCAGGAAAGACAAGAAGGAAAGTCAGGCAGGGAGGATAAGAAGGAGGGATGCCCAAGGCTTACAGGATCAGGTGGGGTGTGTGGAGTTCTCCTGTGGGACAACTGGGGGTCTGGTGAGGTAAGGGCATGTGAGTCAGAACTGAGTGAAGAGAAGGAAGGGCAGCAGCATGGGGGGACCACATTACTGACCATGGGGTCAGACTGAGGGAGGGAACTTACTTAAAACCTTCCAGGGAGTCCGGGGAGGGCAGAGCCTGGTGTTCCTTGGGATCATGAATCTCCCTGTTACAGCTGGATCAGCAGCCCCAGCTCGGCTAAGCCAAGAACTCATGAGAGAACTCCTCTGGAAAATGGCCACAAAAACGAGGCAGAAACAGGGCCAGGCTACAGAAGAGGGCTTTAGAAATTTTGGCCAGGCTTTCAAGAGTGGGGTTAGGAAAGCCAAGCTTAGCTGGAACTGGAAGGGACATCAAGGGTAAAACAAAGATCTTCATCCTCTGTGTGAGCAGAAGAAGGCCAAACAAGGAGCTGTGTGCTCACTGCTCAGTGGGGGGAGCGATTTTGTGACAGTGGACACAGACCAGACCAATGTCCCTAGTGCCTTCTTTGCCTTTGTCTTTACCACCAAGTTATTTCATTTTCTAATGCTTTGCAGAGTCCTGAGCAGCCCAGTACGGGAAAGACAAGAAGCAACTGAACAAATTCAGCAGAAGCACTTGCCCTGAGTGGGGAGGCTGAGGAATCAGTCTCATTCAGCCTTGAGAAGGGATGGCTTCGGGGAGGCCCAGGAGCAGCCAGCCAGGACCCAGTGGGGGGCTATCAAGAAAGCAGCACCACCCACTTCCCAGTGGGGCTTTAAAGGAGAATGAGAGACAGTGGGTGTAGGCTGTAACAGGAGAAAAGGTGAGATAGAAGGAAATACTGCTCTGGAAAGAGTCAAGAGCTGGAGCTGGTTGCCCACAGAGGCTGTGCAATTTCCATCCTTGAAGATTTTTAAGACCTGATGGCTTAAAGCCCTGAGGAACCTGGTCTGACCTCAGAGCTGACTCTGCAACTTGGATTAGATGTCCTCCCATGGGTCCTTCCAGCTTGAATTGTTGTCTGTGATTCATTTCATGAATATTTTAAAACTACCTTGAACTTCTAGCTAAATTTATTTCTGATCTATTTGTGTTCTTGAGTTCTTCTGCTGTCTTAGGCTTGTCCTTTGCCTAAAATAAATTTTATTCTGCAACGTATTAACTGAGAACAGCAACATTGGCTCTCAGCTTTTGTTAAGCAGAACAAGCCAGGCTCTTCTAATTCTGAATACATCCCTCCTCCCCTCCCTGAAGTGACTGGAATAGAATCCCTGCTCCTTTCTCATCCTAATATCCTTTCTATGTACCTGTTCTCATTTTAATTCATCTTCTGGCATGTAGGTGATTACAGCATTGCAAGTACGGCACAAATCCAAATACAAGGTCAATGAAAAAATATTTATATCCTGCGCTAGGCACCCTTACTACTGAGAATATTTTGCAGGACAACACAATTCCATTATTTTTAACAACTGCATCCTGCCTATACTGATCCTGTTGCTGTTTTTAATTTCCTGATCGTGTTTTCTACATATGGAAATACATAAATGCAGTCAAATGCAAAATTATTGTGCCATAGAAATTAATGTTGAGTTCTCCTACCATTAAAAAGGCTTTTGTGATATTTGCCATAAACATTTCTCTTACAAGCAATTTTCATTTATCTTTGCTGGACCATTTTTTTCACTCAGAAGTTTTTAAGTGTTCTAGACCTAGGTGTCTTTCAAATATTTGTGCACAGAAATCTTGTCATCTCTTAAATTACATCTATTGATTTTTTTCTTGTGAGTAGTGTTTTTCCCCAGCACCTTACTCATTTGGATGAGAATCAAAAAGATTAATTTACAATAAAATGTTTTCATATAGTTCTTAATTTTTTTCTTAGGATTCTATAAAAGACCACTTAAGTATTCTTTAAATCCCAGAGATCACAAGTACCTAAAAGGTGTGAAACACAAGTATATTGACCACAGCTTAATTTATTATGCTGGTATTGCAGGTGCTTTTTAGGATACTAACTCTGATCTCAATTTGGTCAAGTAGAGCTATGGTCCTTCTGGGAAAGCAGCCTTTATTTAAGTAGTAATTAAGAACAAGTATTTCCCAGTGATAGAGCAGGTTTCCCAAGTCATAGTTTCATCTTTTATTTCTCCGCAAATTCCTCCTTTGGGAAATTGTTTAAAGATAACCTAGAAGTGAGTTCTCGTAGTTTGTCAAGGAGATTGCCTGTTGTATGCTGGTAATTTGCCATGCAGGAGATAAACGTTTTTTTTTGAGATAGCATTTCATTATTCATGGCTTATGTACTGCTTGCTTTTCACGTGAATTGGTTAGAGAGCATTGGTTAGAGTAAGGCATCTGTAGATTTAGTAAATGTAACTTTGAGCTTGTGAGACTGTAACACAGAATGCTGGGCCCTGTGTAGAGTTCATTGGATAAATGTTTATGAATATACAAGAAGCTTTTAAGCATCAATGCTTAAATTATTTCTATCTCCCTTCCAAGTGTGGTTACAGAGGCCTCCTGTTTCTGGTCTTGGCACGTAAAGCCTCTTATAAAAGGAAGGCATGAAGTGATTTCAGCACCATCCTCTTGATTCGTGAGAGGGAATATTCCAGGCTCAGCACTCCATCTCCTGCACAAAATAAAAATTTTCAGCCACTGTATAAACTTATTTTGAAAGAGAAAAATGTTTATCTGTATACTTGGTACAGGTGCCCAGGGGGCAGGTGGGGATGGGAGCTGCAGAGGTGACCTCTGTGAGGAGAGGCTGAGACTGCCCCATGCCAAACACAGTCCGTCCCATGCAGGGACGTTGTCCTGTGACCCTGGAGAGGTCCTGGTGGAGCAGATACTTCCCTGTAGACCCTGGAGAGACCATGGCATAGCAGACATCCTCATATCTGCAGCCCCTGGCAGACATGTCTCAAAGGAACTGTAGCCCTTGGAGAGCCCACGCTGGAGCAGGTTTATATGGAAAGACTGAAACTGATGGAGAAGACAAAGGCTGGAACAGAGAAGTGTGAGGAGGAGAAAGGAACAGCAGACAGGAACTGTTACAGACTGACTGCAGACCCCCATTCCTCATCCTCCTGCACTACCCAGTGGGGAGAAGGTAGAAGAGTTGTGAGTGAAGGGTTGAAGCTGAACCTGGGAAGAGGAGGGGTGGGTGGATGGAAGGTGGTTTATGTTTTATCTTTGTTTCTCAGCACTCAACTTGATTTTAATGGGGAAAAAATTAAAATAGTTTTCCCTGTGCTGTCTTTTCTTTTGCTTGATCCAGCAGCTGGTTACTGATGCCCTTGTCTTTGTCCTAACCCACGAGATTATTCATGTTATTTTCCCTCCCTCTTCTGTTAAGAAGGGTGATAGAGAATCTGGGTGGCATCTGACAGCCACACAAAGTCAGCCCAACACTCCATCCTTGACCCAGTTCTCTTCAACATCTTCGTTCATGACTTGGACACAGGACTCAAAGGAACACCAAATATGTTTGCTGATTAGACGAAACTGGGGGGAGATGTTGGCCCCCTTGGTGGCAGGGAGACCCTGCAGAGACCTGAACAAATTAGAGAGGTCAATCATCAACCGTATGAAGTTCAACATGATCAAGTGCTGGATTCTGCACTTTAGATAGGGCATCCCTGGATGTGTGTATAGACTGGGGAATGAGAGGCTGGAGAGCAATGCTGTGGAAAGGGACCTGGAGTTCTTGGTCAGTGGCAAGTTGACCATAAGTCAGCAGAGCCCTGGCAGCCAGGAGGGCCAACCCTGTCCTGGGGTGCATCAGGCCCAGCATCACAGTCGGGCAAGGGAGGGGATTGTCCTGCTCTGCTCTGAGCTGGGGTGGCCTCACCTTGAGTGCTGGGGGCAGGTTTGGGTGACACAGTATAAGAAAGACATTAAGCTATTAGAAAGCATCCAAAGGAGACCCAAAGAAGGGCCACAAGGATGGTGAAGGATCTGGAGGGGAAGCTGTATGAGGAGCAACTGAGCTCATTTGGTCTGTTCAGCCTGGAGAAGAGACTGAGGGGAGACCTCACTGTTGTCTTCAACATCCTCATGAGGGGAGGCAGAGGGGCAGTGTGTTGGTTAAGGTGGTTAAGTAATTGTATTGAATAGTGGGGCACCTGGCATGATGTAAATGCTATGGAATAAGGGGGAGAATGTGCTGGGTTTGGCTGGAGTAGATCTAAATGTCTTCATAGTGGCTGGTACAGACCCTGTTTTGGATCTGTGCTTAGCACAGGGTTGATAATAGATGTTGATAGAGATGTTTTTGTTACGGTTGAGCAGGGCTCACACAAAGCCAAGACCTCTTCTGCTTTCTGAACTGCCCTGCTGGTGAGGAGGGTGAGGGTTGTTGGGAGGCTGGGAGGAGACATAGCCAGGACAGGTGACCCAAACTGCCCGAAGAGATATTCCAGATTATGTGACATCATGTGCAGTATATAACGTGGGGGAAAGAAGGATGAAAGGGAGGGATGTTTGGAGTGATGACTTTTGTCTTTCCAGTTAACCACTATTTGTGATGGGGCCCTGCTCTCCTGGAGATGGCTGAACACCTGGCCTGCCCATGGGAAGTGGTGAATGAATTCCATTTTAATTTGTTTGTGCATGTGGCTTTTGCTTTCCCTCGTAAACTGTCTTTATCTCAACCCATGATTTTTTTGGCTTCTACCCTTCTGATTCTCTCCCATGTCCCACTGGTGGGGGACTGGAAGAGTGGCTGCCTGGGGCATGGCTGCTGGCTGGGGTGAATCCACGACAGACAGGTACCGCTTCGCTCTCATGACCAGTGACAGGATTTGAGGAAATGGCCTAAAGCTGAGTCAGGAGAGGTTTAGACTGAGTTATCAGGAGAAGATTTTTCACCAGAGGTGAACTGAGCACTGCAACAGGCTCCCCAGGGCAGTGGTCACAACACCAGCCCGACAGAGTTCAAGAAGTGTTTGGACAATGTTTTCAGGCACATGAAAACACTCCTGGGGTGTCCTGTGTAGGGCCAGGAGTGGGATTTGATGCTCCTGATGGGTCCCTTCTGAATCAGCATATTCTATGATTCTACAAAACTGTTTTGAGTAAGCTAGTGCTCTCAGACTAATTTCAGCCTTACTTTTCTATCTCAATCTTCAAGAGGCTTATTATTAAGTTGAAAATTATTTCCAGTTCCATTACCATTTGATTAAATTCTATTAGAATTTTTTTTGCCAGGAAACAGAAACAAGAGAAGCAAACTTCACAGCATTGATCTATCAGGATATTGGCTCATTTTTAATATGATGATTTCCCTGGCAAAATTAAGGTTCTATATTATTTATACTTCAGTTTCTATCAGAATTTATTATTATTCCAGAAGTCGCAATGCACATTTTTTTATTATTTTTTTAGGAAAAAGAGGGATGACAATGACCTATAATTAGAACGGTACTAAAAATTCACGTTGTTAATTCCAGCAGCGCTGCTCAAAAGGTAACGTCTCATCTGTGCACAGACGTAGCACCAGCACTCTGCAGATCTTAAGAGACTCGGGAGCACTGCAAGACTCTTCCCCAGTCTGTGTCTGTCATACTTGTGTCTGATATCTTGCATGGACATCTGGGAGAGCTAAGAGAAAAGACTTCCCATCTTCCTTTAGGTTTTGTAGAACACACACTGGACTTCCTGCTTAAATGCAAAGGATAATATATCCCTCACTTTCACACACCTGAACTGAGCTACAAACAATGACGAAATAAAGACAGAAAAGGAAGAATATTTGACTTGTGTCAACATTCTTATTCTTTTTGGAAGAATGTTGTCCAGTTTAATCTTCATGAAAGTGGAAAAAAATAACAGTAGTGGATTAAAGCCAGAGTTTAAGAAAATACATTTAAATATATAATTTTACTTAAAAATGAGTTTCCTCATCATTCAAAGACCTAAGAGTTAAGCTATGTTACATACAAAGAAGGTACAAATTGAGAAAAGATTCAATAAATCAGACTATATAAAAAGCAAGAGACCTTTTTTCCCCAGAAAAATGTATTTGTGTTTTATCTGATCATATAAAAACCATTAAATTTAAAAAAAGGAAGTGTATATATTTTTTCAAGTGTTAATGGTTTCACCATTCATCATAACTACATTCCAAAGTCCTGTAACACCAGGGCACATTATCCTTATCTGTGTAGCACAGTGAGCACAATCTTTACACTGAGGTCACTCTCATCACTACTTCCCCAGAGCAGTTATCCTCTGATGAGTCCTCCTGAGGTCTCATGCGGTTGAACAGGTGTAACAACACATAGCCGCACTGAAATCTCGGTGAGGTTAACTGTGTTGGATGAACTAAACTTCTGTTTCTAAGTGCAGTCAGTGGTAGCCACAATGTCCTCCCTGCTGAGGATTCTCCTCGATTGCTCTCTTCTATGTCCGTGGCTTTATCGTAATTTAACACGTCCCAGTGTAGATTCACAGCCCTCCAGCGCTTAAACACGCGATAAACAGATGCACCTTCATGGACTATCAGTCCTGAAAGTAAGAGGGGAAAGAAAGCATTTATACAAAATGTCAATGGATACCATTTTGAGAGCAAATAGACATTTAACGCATTTTAATGACCCTGGCAATTTCGAGATGCAATTAAATTACTCATTAATAATTCAAACAAACTGTACATATGCAATATGTAACTGGTTATTCATTTAATATTTAACTGGTTATTCATTTGTTTGGGAGGAGGAACATGCAGAGAAAATAAAGTTGTTCTGAATGAAAGCTCAACATAACCAATTCTGGAATAATCTGAGCATGCCTAACTAAATAAATTATTCAGATTTAAGTAAATCAACGTAAAACTGGCAGATTTGGATATTGACTGTTTATGCTAGTGCTGCCCTTGTTCATGGTAGAGTACTATTTATTTACTGAGATTGGTACTGGTTTAAGTAGACCTTTAAGTCGGTTAGACCTTCTATAATGAACAGGATAGTCCTAAATTTGTTTAAGAGTGTTTTGTAGAATTCAGTACAGATACAGACAAGTTTAACTGCTTTCATATTCCCAGTTCAACTTAGGAGCACAGAAGATTTATGAAACAGCTGTAAGTATAATGACTGTCCTGTCTTGCTTCTTTAGAACAAGAAGAAAATAAATGTTATTATTAAATACAATGAGCATGGTAAGGATGATAGACTTTCTTATTTCTCTTCAGTATTCAATAGGAGAAAGTTGCAAATTATGTTTTTCTTGAGACTCAAGAACACTTTTAAAAGGTCCTTCAAGAAAAATACAGAATTTCTGGAGTCGTTAAGAGACCAATCTGCTTATGAATTTCCATGTAGCTAATATTTATGCCTATTGTATGTGTTCAAGCAACTTACTTAAAGAAATGAAGCTCCTAACTTTTTGTATGTATGTATATGTTTATACTCACACTCTTTGTAAGTGAGTATTTAAAATATAGATCTACTGGGGAGACACATGGGGCTTCTGACTTCTTACTAGCTTTTTCCTCAGCCAGCCTGGTTGGGGACACTTACATAGTTCTGAGCAATACCACCTGTTTTCTCTGGCTCCCTGCTTTGGGAAGAGAGCAATCTGCCTAGCCAAAAACATTTATAAATCTTTTGTCTAGTGTGCTCCTTGCCTAAATTTTCCTATACATGGTCACATCTATAATATGATCTGTGGTGGTGTCCTTTAACCCAAGGGATTGTATATCACCTGTTTCTACACAAGAAAATTGTGATTTAAGTGTCTGAGGTCCTTTAGCACAATTAACTGATACCAAAGGAGATGCTCACAGAAAGATGACACGAGCAGAAAGGATGGCAAAAATATTTACGTGAACAGCAAACTTCACCTCACCTCACCTTCAAGTGCAATGATTTGCAGATAGCAATGCCTACTCTAACACATTTTTAAAGATCATTACACTGAAAGATGGAGAAACACAAAGATTTCTTTCAGAAGGACATGACAGTGAATGCAGCATCTCTGTAAGGCTTTCAAGTTGCCTAGAATTCATTGAAGCATCCAATACAGCAAAAGTAGCACAAACTTAATTAAATAGTAAATATTCTAAATGTATTTTGTAACAGCAAAGCATTTTAGTAGAATTGTTTCTTGATTGCAAGATTTCTATCTTTATCTTCTCAAATATAGATAAAGTAACCTGTCTTTGAAATTTATCATAAAAATAATAATTTAGTCAACACAAAAATGTACCTTCAAGACTGGATTGATTGTATAAAAAAGAATAAATGTATTTGATTCCATACAGAATCTACAAACCAAATTTGCTGTGACCAAGATTCACCCTTCTGGGTTCTTTTGGATTTCCT
>WAAG01074716.1:0-12514 GCA_013390105.1 Tichodroma muraria
TTATTTATTTATTTATTTCCATTTTGTTTCGTTCTTTAAGAGAATCATCTTTCTCTCCTACAGGGTCTGCACTAAGTTTTGCTACAATTTTTCTACTAAGTTGTAACATTACATTCTACCTTCTCTATTTTTGTTTTGTTTCTATTTTCTATTTCATAACATATTTTCCTTCTGCATGAGCTGAAAACAAAACAAAAAAAATAAACAAGACCCCCAAGAAACCCAAATAATTAATCAGAATGTGGTCCCTAAAATTTGTTTCACAGATAGTACTTTACAGCCATAGAGGCTTAGAAGAAAGAGTGCCAGAAGTTTAAGTACAGCCAGATTATGAACAAGTTTCAAAAATTTCTCCTTTAACAGAAATTAAACAAATGTCTTCTGTCAAGAATATACCATTGGCTCTGGCTTTTTGTACTTCATAGACCTTAAACCCTTGGAAATCCTGTGCAATTCAGTAAAGGTTCAGTGGTTAGTTTAACTTGGTTTTTACTTGATTTCTCTAACAATGTAATTTGCAAAAAAATTAAACTGTATCAAAGGCAGAGATTCACGAAGTAATATTTACTTCTTGGTTATAAAACCAGAAAAGAAATTAAATACATCTATGATGGCTTTCACAGTATGAAATACAGTTGTCCTCTGCATTGCCAGCCAGCTTGGAAGGCCTGTGCAAAAGGCCAATCAGTTTTTGAGGACATCTTGTTTCCAAAGGGAGATGCACAGACAATGCAAATTCTATATGACGAATAATTGTATCAGGTCATGGAGGATGCACTCCAAAAAAGGGCCGTCTGACCCTCTTATGTTGGAAGGAGTAGACAAAACAGCTCCATGTTGGTTCCATGAATGCATAGTGAGAGTAAGTAAAAAGAAATACCTCAATTAAATGCCTATTAAAAAAGCCAAAAAAACCCTGCAATTTCTACCAATTTCAAGCTCCAAAACCCATAAATGAAGTCTGTATGTGAATGTCTCACATTTAATTAGCAGATGACAATTTAGAATGTTAGCCACCAGGTGCCTATGTGACTATATAATTTCAAAGTAATTAGAACCTCCTGAATATTAGTTCAGTTTAGCTGTCTATCATTGCATAATTGGCATTCTTCCATACTGCCCATTAGTTTAAACATCATCAGTCTTTGATTACTCAATAAAAAATAAGGAAGGAGAAACAGAAAGAGACAAAGGTAGGAAGAAAGCATGAAAGGGTTAAGAGATAATTCCATTTTCTTATTTTAACAACTAGGAAATTTACAACAGCGGAGGGCGGAGAGGGAGTGAAGTGCTGCTTTTGCTTAGACATAGCAGTGATTCAGCTCTGAATGGTGTCTGTGGCTTGATCCACAGGCACAGAAGCAGTCGTACTACCTCCATTTTCACTGCCTTGAACATGCCACTGACAACCAGATGTACAGACCAGGCACAGGTTTAAGCCTGATATGCTGAAGCTGTTTTATTCCATGTAGAATAAAAAAACAGATGAAAACTAGAGAGAGCCTGCAAGTCTGAAATTTAGCTTTGTAGCCAAAGAAACAACTGCAGAAGCATTCCCCAGCTGTGCTTATTACTGCTGTGCAACAGTGATAATTACCAAATTTTTGTATTTATAGAAAACTGGTGCCTCATAAAGATCCAGCTGCACCTTTATCTAAGTACAATATGTAACCATTTTCTATAAATATGTACATTTGGTGGAAGCATATTTTAATTGTTAAAATGCAGGACTAAGTTATAGGATTTTTTTTTAATTATTTATTCATAATACATAAAAATTCTGCCTTTCAGGAAAATCAATCTGACTCATGCCCATTTTCACTGAACACATCACTGATCATTTAGTGATTTTTGACCATGAGGGCTACAGAGGGATTGTTTTTGGCAGTATGTCTTGACAGGAAACAAGCAGATTATCAAAGTTTTCGATCATAATGGCTAATATGCATAAAAAATGACTATGCGGGCTATAATGCTGGAAACACTGGCACCAAGAAGTCTGTCAGTGGTGTGGAGCTGCACAGGTAGAATAAGACAGAGACATTGATTCAGATGAGATAGGTGGAACACTTCAATTATTTATCTGCAAACAACTGCAGCAGCAGCAAACCCCTGACATAGCATAAGATAGTTAACTTTGAACTTGGAATAGATCTTATAGTCACTAAGGTACCTCAGAGGCAGAAGGCAAGTTGTCAGTAATTAATGGCTTGTGGATTTAAGAAAAGAGCAAGGTGTCAGCATTTACACAGTGAAGGGTAGGAAAGTACGTGGGACAAATCTAGCTGACAACTGCAGGGAGTTTTGCAAGTGTTTGCAAATGGCATCTTAAGAAATATTCATCTGAAAAATGACTACACTTATAAATGGATTATGGTATCTAAAACTCCACATGTCTTTTATTGTCACTTTGGGCTGCTGGTCTTCTTCCATCTTGTTTAATAAGATTTACCTCAAAATATTTGTCCTATTTTAACAACAGCAGCACCAGCCAAAGTGAAGAAAAAACAACCAACCCCATTTTTATGTCAGAAAAACATCTTTCTTTTGATTAGTCCAAATGGTTCCAAAGGTTGTTTTTTTATAGTGCATGATGTGTGTGTGGCAGCAGTGGCTATATATAACACAAATACACAAAACTGGCGAGGTGGATTTTAGTCTACTGCTGATGAGCTGCCTCCTTTTATCCCTTTTCCCTCCTTGAAATAAACGGCTAAGCTTTCAAATGCTATCCTGTCTCCATGAAGTCACTTGACTAAAATGGATTTTAAACTTTTCACCTGTTAAATCTCTTTTTTTTTTGAAACAGCACTGAGGGAACTCAAAGCAATAAAAAACTAGCAGAAGTCACAATGTCATCCACAGACAGGGGAGGGAAGAACTCAGGTAACTAAATTGCTGCTTAAAATGTCAGCAATTAAAATTAATTGAAAATAATTAAGGACCTCTCATTTTCTTGTTCCTGTTCAGCATTTATTTAATCTATATAATACTATTATAGTAAGTTCATACACAGGCTGAACACACGTGGAAAATGATCTGTAGTTTCATTCCTGATTATTTGGCAGGAGGGTGTTGGGGCTCTGTGGCAGATGGGGCCATGGAACAGCAGAGCCTGGCAGCCAAGGCCCATCCCACCACCCCAGCCATGGGAAGGCAGCCAGGAGGGTCCTGGGGCAGCCCCCGCCCCAGGCATTGGACATGTCTGTCTTGTTAGAGCCCAAGGCAGGGCTGTGGGGACAGGGGCAAGCAGAACAAGGACAGTGCTGCTTTTGATCATCATCTCAGCCTAGTGATCCCCACTTCCAGAAAAGTCACATATGGAAAAACAGAAGCTTTCTGGGAAGCTATATTTATGAGGTTTTGATAGCAAACATACTTTTACCTTATTACAAGAATACATAAAAAAAAAAAAAAATAAAAAAAGGAAATCTGTCTTCCTCACTTTCAGAAACCACTGTTCACTTCTTCTGTTTTCCAGATAGGATTTTAGCAACTGAAAATCAAAATATTTATTCTGAAATTAGAATGTTTGAAGAGAACCCAGCACTTTCTGAACAAAAAATACTTAGCAGATGAAAGTGAGACAAGGCTGGCTGTAATGACAAGTAATATTCTTATCTAGAAAAAATAGTGCATTTGTGAAAATGAAGCTTCTGAACCCACCACCACTTCTTTGCATCTGAATTCAGACTAAGGACAGGCTGGTAATGACTGCCAGCATTCATACACCTTCCCCTGGCTTCCTATGTCCCTGGCTTTTCCCTCTAAGTGGTTCCTCATACAACTTTGGGGACTTCAGCTGTAACAGTAAATGCTTGTAGGCCACTGGTGTAGGCTACTGGTACCAGATGAGTTAAATGATCCAGGATAATGACAATCCTTGGGAACTAACAAATGTGGAAAGACTTACATCAAAATGCACCCTAAATTTAACTTCTGTTTCTGTTTATGTGTTTTAGGGCATTTGGACTCGATTTCTCTCAAGCAGAAAAAAAAGGTGTGGGAGAAGTAAGGTATTTTAGTCTGCAGAACAGGGAGGAGTGATTTTCACTTAGGAAACATTGAGAACTGCTCTAGGGAAGGATGGAGCAAAATGCACGGAGCATGAAAAGAATAGCCCTATTGAGCCTTTTATTTTTAATAATACTTTCAATAATAATAATAATAATAATAATAATAATAATAATAATAATAATAATAATAATAATAATAATAATAATAATAATAATAATAATAATAATAATAATAATAATAATAATAATAATAATAATAATAATAATAATAATAATAATAATAATAATAATAATAATAATAATAATAATAATAATAATAATAATAATAATAATAATAATAATAATAATAATAATAATAATAATAATAATAATAATAATAATAATAATAATAATAATAATAATAATAATAATAATAATAATAATAATAATAATAATAATAATAATAATAATAATAATAATAATAATAATAATAATAATAATAATAATAATAATAATAATAATAATAATAATAATAATAATAATAATAATAATAATAATAATAATAATAATAATAATAATAATAATAATAATAATAATAATAATAATAATAATAATAATAATAATAATAATAATAATAATAATAATAATAATAATAATAATAATAATAATAATAATAATAATAATAATAATAATAATAATAATAATAATAATAATAATAATAATAATAATAATAATAATAATAATAATAATAATAGATTCTTTTTCCTTCTATAGACAATACCTTCCCCAGCTGCTGCTAATGTTAAAAACTATGCCTGTGTTGGGATCAGAATATGGAGCATTCCTTAGCAATAGCTTATCCTCTATGTTCTGCTTTTTTGAGATTTTTGAGCAATGAATTTTCTCTAGTGGATATTTGCTGCCTCATCAGGTCTTCCTCACTTTTAAAATGTAAACTATTTTCTGCTCTCCTTTGATTCCTTTAATTTATTTCTGAAACTTCCTTCTGAGTCAGAGCATTTCCTCCAATCAGCTGTTATGCTGCTGGGCTTTTATTTCTTTTGTATATTGTGTCAGGTACAGACACACTTAAAGTTGCCCTCGTCAGCATAACTCTCAGCATTACAAGCCCAAGTCGTACAGCACAAGACTTTTATTTTCACAGTACAGGCTGGAGCTAACCTAATCTCTTTTGAAGATGAATTACAGTACAGCAGACTGGCGAATATGGGCTAAGCACTCAACCTTCCTCAATTCACGAAAAATATGAATATATATAAGTACATAAGACTTGCCAAAAGATTGGCTTTTTAGCTCAAGCTGTTGATATTCATGTTTATAGATTTGGAATTTCCCAGTCGCTCAGCTATCATTATTGACAGTTATTCAAAATTCAGGTGGACAAGAGTATGAGCAATTTTATTTCAGTTTGAATTTAACCCTGTTTTCAGTAGAAGGCTTGTCTTGGTGAGCTGCAGAGTTTTGTTTGAATCTAAAGTTATTTGTGCTTCTATGAATTATAATAAACTTGATGAGGACAGGCCTTGTTCAGTAGTGAATTTAATGTTTATTCTGAAAATCTCATGACTCTTCATCATTTTTAATTTATTTTTATCTCAAGTTTTAAATAACTCAATGGAATTCTACTTGGTATTTATTCTGATACCTTGCTTTATTTGCTGATAAAGTAACATAAGAATATAAAATCTGAATAATAATTAGTATGTTTACCATCTTTTTCTTCTGATTGTCAAGTATTTTATTACTTGTACATTTTGTCACATCCTTTGCCCCTCATACTGCCATTACTATTCTGTGAGCAGTCACCTCCATTTCATCAGTTACTGGTGAGAGGTATAGCTGTCATTTACAAAATCCTTCACAAAGAAATATCCTATTGTGGGGTAACTAACATCCCAACAATTTTCTTAACAAGCTACTGATTTATTTGTGCATTTCTCTCCACATCATACATAGAAACTTCATACTTCTGAAGGTGTTGTAACTAGGGCGAAAATGTGGCAGCTATGTTTTGCATCAAATTTCTTCTTTCATACCTTCTGCAAGTTTTTCAAGTCCTTTTTATCACTATCTTTGCCAAGCAATCAAATCTCGCTTGAATGGATAAGCCTTTAGAAGTCCTAGATGTACTGAGAGAACATTAGTGACTTCTTTGGGAACCAAATTATAAATCACAGTTTAGTATTACTTTCCAATATTTATTAAAATTGGAGAGTATTTGCTGCAGTTTGGGGTTAGAAGGAAATAAGAACATAAAAAGCTCATTAATTTATTTCCCCAAACAAGAATTTTAAGTAATCTCATTTGTGTGTTTTCAGATCCTATCACACAAAGCAGGTAACTACTGAATGTTGTGTTGCACCCCTAAAGATACTTAAGAAGAAAATGCTTTTCCTTTGTTAGAGATAAATATTGAAGAGGTTCCAACAGATGAGATGAGTCTGAAGAAATGGTTGTTGAATACAGAATTAGTAGAAAGGTATTTAGCTGTCAGTAAGAGGTATGGGAAGAATGTTAATCTTCAGTGAAGATTAATAAGTTTCTTTTCCTTCCCAGTAAATCCTTGGGATTCAAAGATTTTGCAAAGCAGGCTACTTGTTTGGGACAGTAAATACAGGTAGGAGCCCAAGACTGCCAACCTTATTTGTGCACTGCGTGATCCCCTTCATCAGTGTCGCAGATGTCAGTCTCTCTCACAAGTAACCATCCTCCTGCATGATCACATGCAGTGTTGGCATGTGTTGGCAATGACACATTTTAGGTACAAAAAAATTAAGAAAATATTTAAAATAACTGAAGTCTGGCGAGAAAGACTTCATTTTTCTAGTTGCAAGAAATAAAAATAACAGTATTAGAAAGCTAAATATAAATGTTGCAAGTCATCTGTAAATAACTCAGTTTCTAGTTGCAAGATGCAGAATGCACATGCAGGGACAAGAGAGTATAATCTCTTGGATTTTTTATCAGTTATAATCCCACTTTATTTACACCTACTTCTGACCTCCTGCTGCTACCAGCACTAGAAAATCACTACTCATTTGCTATGTCTACAAGACATTAAATATATTTTTGCAAAATATAAGAGATTGTATTTTATTAGAGACATGTTTTAGAGAGGCATTTCGTGTATTTATTTGTTATATTTGCTTAGATTTCTAGTCTTACAAGACAGTTTCCTACCAAATGTGTAGAAGCTATGAATGTTAAGCTATTTTTAATAACAGTTCTCATGCTCATAGTCACTGAACGAAAATTGAAGGGTTTCTTCTTACCTTAAAAGGATAAGGTTCATATGATATACAACAGAAGGAACACCATGAAAAGATTCAAATATTGATGTGCTATAATGCTGGTGGAATAAGGCTTGGACTCTGCAGTGTTGATGCAAACACTACATTATTTGGTTTCAAACACTTATTTTTATACTTTCCAAAGCTGCAATAAGATGCTCCACTTAATGCTTATTGGCTAAATGTTAATGTGCTCACCTTGAACTGAGCACTCTGTGGTTACACAGCGTACATGAACAGGATGCGATGTTTCTTCTTCTTGGACAAGGTTCATGTAGAGTGATCAGCTTCAAGGCTGCTGCTGCACAAGCCTTAACAAATCAGCTGTGCTGCTCATGTTGTTTAACCCACCCTGCTTCACAACACTTCTCTCTTTCTGTTCTACATACAATATGTGCTGAACTGCATTATTAACCATTTGTTGAATACATTGTAAAAAACAGGGTACAATAAGCATAAAAATATTCCCAATCATAAATAAATTTGTAATAAATTCAGTATGTAAATTCCTAATCGCAATAGCCTCTTGACCCATCTGGAAATGTTCAAAGACTGGAGCAGCTGACCCAGCCAATCTGCTCCATCATCCCACTGCAATTTCCTAACACTTTCTTCCAACATCTGAACGCTAGTATGTACGGATTGAGAGTGATCAGGTAAATTGATACAACATATTCCTTCTAAATCCTGACATCCATGCCTGCGTGATAAAAGCAAAAAATCAGTATCTGTGAGATTTTTTAATGTGGCGTGGTGTACAGAATCTACATCTCCTAAGAGACCTGATAAAGCAATAGAAGTACAGTTGGTCTGCTGGGCTAATCAACACTCCAATTTCTTCAACAGAGATAGTGCTTGGGCTGCTGCTACTCCAAGGGCTATAAATGAAGTAAGATCTATAAGAGGATGAGTCCAAAAAAAAGCATTTGGATCACAGTTGCTTTCAAATTGATGTAATGACCTTTTATGGTGTGTGTGGTTCATAATCGTTGTTAGGTTAGGGGTAAGCATTGTGCGGCAGCCAATAGTGCATGGCCTGCCAATTGTGTGGGAAGGTAGCACAGGCAGGCACGATAAACACAAATTAAAAATGCTCTTTGGGGTAATTTGCACAATAGTGAGTCTGAGGGAGCTTCATAAATTGTGCCATTTCCTAAAATTATCTTATTACACCATTGAGAATTGTTTTTGAACAGTGGATCCGCAGGTGTCACATCTTGAGCTGTGTTACGCAAGGGGTCTGCCCTACACCACTTTTGAAATCCCTTTTTACTGTAATTAAAGTAAATGCACACATAAGCCTTGACTGACCCCAGAATTTGCAGTTCCTGAGGCTCAAGGGTACTAAGGAGTCTGTCATCCCATGAATCAATCACGTCTAAACATTTCACCATGGAGTAATTACAGTGTGTTTTAGGGCTGAAGCCATGAGCTTCTTGAACTACTAAAAGGGGATCAACTGCCTCTCCAACTAAGCACGTATGAAAGGCTGATTGCATTGTGGTTAATGACATGCACAAGGCTGACTGGTTCAAAGCATTAAGCAAGTGCAAGCCAAACATTACCCATTAGCACTGGCGGTAGTTGGGCATCCTCTCATCCTTCTAGGCAAAAGCATAAAACAATAGAAATGAGAGGGGCCAGTCTGCAGGGGTTTCCATTCTTTTTCCCAAAAATATTGGGTATCCCTATACCATATAATGACATATCTCCACCCACAAACAAGTTTGGTCACGTTGCCACCCCTGTATGAGTACCTTAACGGGTCACACTTAGGACAATCGGCCCTAGGTCGCTCTGATATACAATACCACTTTCTGAAACAACAACAGCATAGCACCCAGGCTTGGTGACTAGAGTCTGCACACTCAAGACGGGGGATAGGATTACATTCGATTGTCTTTACTCTTCTTCTCGTTCCTCTTTCCTTTGTCTTTCTTTATCCTGCAGCCTTTCAAGCTGATGGGTGTCTCCTAAATCAATCTTACGCCCAAATCTTTCGCAATAACTGCTGAGATCTACAGAGAAACAAGGATCTGGAAGCATGTGATCAAACTCCTGGCACCTTTGGTGCTGCCAGTACTGGACCAGGATTATAGGGCTTCACCAGTCAGTCAAGCAGCCACTATGGTCCCCCTTCTTAGCCCATTTGTCATGGTTGTCAGGAGGCAAAAGATATGGCTCCTGTTCTGGATCTATGGGTCCTGGATCAGAAGGATCCTCTCCAGGCTCTGAGTCCATGTCCAAATTTGCCTTGGTGGTAGCTGCAACCTTTGTTGCAAACTTTGTTTGCTGCAAACTTTGGCAGGTGATAATGAAGGGGCAGATGGTATTCCTTGGTTACTTCCACAGCTTGTCTCGTCACCCATAGAGCTACGGGATCCATGTAATTTTTGATTGGCATCATGAGCTTTAATAACCTCGAGCATAGTTTGCCAAGCAGGGAGCATCTCTGCCATGGCAAGATCTGCCTTTCTTGTTACTCAATCCCAAAGCTTGATTCTAGCAGCATCCCACATCTCTTTTGTAAATATAGTTAGATGCTGTCAATATTCCCAGATGCCTATTCTAATATTCATTTAAGACTATGAGATGAGACATGTTTCTTATAGCTTCTAAGCAATACCTCTGTGGTTCTTAAAATGAATTCTTCTTCTCGGGACGGTTGGGCTCCCATCCTTCCCATTGCTCACCTTCAGCTCCCAAGGGATTGCTGCCAGCTGCTGCTTCCTTTCAGCGGGTCTCACGCTTGGTGGGGTTCACTGTTTGCTGCACAGATAGGAACTCCTTTGTCACTTCTCACACGGGACAACAATTGCCAGTGGAATAAGGCACGGACTCTGCAGTGCTAATGCAAAGACCTTTATTGGTTTCAAGCACTTCTTTTTACGCTTTCCAAAGCCGCAAAAAGATGCTCCACTTAATGCTTATTGGTTACATGTTACTGTGCTCACCTCCTGAACTGAGCACGCTGTGGTTACACTGAATACATGAACAGGATGCAATGTTTCTTCTTCTTGGACAAGCTTCATGTCTGTTGCTGCACAAGCTTTAATAAATCAGCTGTGCTGCTCATGTTTTTTAACTAATTCTGCTTCACATCACTTAAAAGTGATGTGAGGAAGATGAATGTTCTTTTTACATGGCACCAGCTCTTAATATGATAATAAAGTTTCCTGTGTCTGGGTGTTGTAGTAAATTCCAGCAAGGAATATTTACATAAGTGACTACTGACTGAAAACACCTACCTTGAGTATTATCAGTGGTAGGTCTGGCGGCAGAAAACTGTACAGATTTTCTATTAAATCTCTCCTAATTAACAACTGCTAAGAATTTTTTTAAAAAAACAAAACACTTTCAAGAGACATCTTGAATAGAGTGGGTAGTGGTTTTAAGCCAAGATAAGTCCATGCTTGTGACTGAATCCCTCTTCTAGTCAACCTCTGAACTCATAACCTTCCCCTCTTTGATATATTCCCCTCCAGTATCCCTTACAGAGGTCTCTTGTCATAAATTTTAAACTCATCAATTCAGTATTCCTAAAAAGATAAAAAACTTTTAAAATAATTTTACTGTTGGGTACATACCAGATTTTATGCATTTTAACTGATCCATCCATACAACAATACAAAGCAGACAGCTTCACATCTCCACATGTGCTATGGGATCTACTATTAAAAAAGGAATCACAGAGAGGAGACCTCAGGAAACAGAAACTTTGATCACTCTTATTTCCAAATTAATCTCATAGTCATTTTTCTTTCAATCACCCCACACAGTTGCAGCAGAGATTCTCTTCCTTGTTATTCTTATTTCTCCTCATTCATATTGAGTAAGAAATTTTACACATGTCAAAACTGAGATTCTTCTTAATCACATCTGCTGTAGAAAATTTAGTTTTATTTGCCTCTTTTGAGTAACTGCATTTTTCAACCCCCTCAACAAGACTATGAAGTGTATAAACAATATAGGTCAAGAGTTTATGATACTCCAAAGGCAGAACAGCTGAAATTATTGAATGAAACCAAAAATCAAAATTGAACACAACTTCTTAGCAGTTCAGTCACAGAGTGTTCCAGTATAGCATTCTTCTGTATCATTAAAGTATTTCAAAATGAAGAAAATGGAAAAATAGAATATACATATATGCACATACACAAAAAATCCCAAAACCACCAACCAAAAAAACCCAACTGAAAATAAGAAAAAAAGAAAAAAAAAGCTATTTAAAACCTGGGGAATGAAGAAGGAATAATGATAACTGTTGTCTGGACACAGAATGACACAATATTCTGAGTTGGAAGGTACTCACAAGGGTCATTGAGTCCAGCTCTTAAGTGAATGGCCCATACATGGATTGAACCAACAACCTTGACATTATTAACACTATACTCCAACAAACTGAGCTGGGGGATTTAAAAATTATGTTTTTTAAAAAGTTTTTAGTTTTTCCCAAAGACCACAGACAAAAAAGTTTCGGACTTAGTGACCCAAATATAAAATGAATGAATACAAAATATTCTTTGAATACTGTGATAGCACAACATGATGATGCGGTGTTTTTGAAGCTTGTGATTAAAAAGTGAAAATAAGCTTCTTCTGTGACTGCTGATTGCAGCTATGTATATGTGCCTATGGTTTGAAAGAACAGAAGCAACTCTCCTGTAATGGGTAGATTTTTGAAGGCTAAAGGTTAGTATCAGGTAAGATCCTAGTGGTCTCTCATCATTCAGTTCTTCATGCCTTTCCCATCAAGAAAAGTAATATTCCAAAAATTCCCAAAATCACAGACACAACCAACTTTCCATTAGAAATCAGAGGACTATAAAACAGCATCTTTGAGAATAGAAGAAACTTCACGTGTCTTTTTGTTCAGGAAAACTTCAGGCAGCGAAGACACTTAATTTTTCTACCAGTTGTTGAAATATTCTTATAATTCAATTTATAAAATTATTTCACTTATAAAATTTCTAAAAATCCCTACGGTTTTGCTTTAAAAACTTAACCAAGTTGTATTTATTCAGAAAAAGAGAGAAGTCCAGCAATAGGGAAGGGATTTTTATGCACTCTGTTCTGCACTAATTTTTATGCACTATTTTTATGCACATGTGTCTTAGTTTGGAAGACAGGTATCTGCCAGGGAAAAACAGGAACCCCTCTGAGAATGGAGAATGCAAAACCTCCCCCCTCCGAATTGTTACAATCCCG
>WAAG01074721.1:0-23130 GCA_013390105.1 Tichodroma muraria
TGCCTGAAAGCAGAAAGCAAACATTCATATGGTAGTAAGTGAAATACAGACAGTGGCCAAATACACAGCAGACATCATTCCTCACCATAATTAACACACAATTTCAGCCTGCTCTCCTAAATTACAACGAAAACTGCAATTTGGCACTTGGAAATGTCTGTTGCATCAAGAATTAAAACCTTTACCGGCATTTTCAGTGGTAACCTTGGCGGCAAGTCTGAAATAAATTCCTCAAAACAAATAAGTTCATGGGCATGATGTAAGAGTGCTTCTGAAGCTTGGTTTTTATGTACCAAAATAATTCGGAAACCGTGTCGATGTCTCAGGTCACTCAGTTCCAAAGCAAAGTTCACATCCGCTGGAGGGGAAAAAAATGAAAAAGGCAAGGAAACACTTGAAAAACCTAAAAAATATGATTGAAGGAAAAACCCACAAATCACACTCAAGTTCTGTTTCTCACTGGAAATTTCCAATGAAAAAGCAGCAACAGCCACAAGGCTTCTCAGACATTATTTAAATCAGCAGTTCACATTCAATCTCAAGACAAGGGCTTCCTTTTAACAGCAGCTTGTAGCAATTCATCAGCAGAGCACTGGACTGGTACTGGGTATTTTTATAGCAAACATTTGTTTAGCTTTAGGGAGAAATGCAAGGCCAACACATGGCAATTCAATAGTTGAGTGGATTGCAGATTTAACTGTGTAACATATAATATGCTGCTATGAGAAAGAAAAACACACATTTTGCTTAGACCAGAAATAAAACTCCATTTAATTTATGAGCTTCCTGCTGAAGCTAACTTTAGACAGTAGTCACACACATACCTACTGACACTCAAAAAGGCATCAAATTATAACAGTGACGGAACTGAGCCAAGTTCTCATCTTACTGTCCCTATTTCTCCTTTGCTGTCACTGACATTAAGAATTCTTCAACAGCTGGTTCTAAACACCATCCTTTGAAATCAAAACAGTGCCGTATGTAAAAACACTATGGAAGAGAGGAACTGAAGCCAGCCCTGTAGCTGAGTACCACACTTACTTGACACAAGAACCACAGTGGCAGGTGCAGTGTGTGTATCAGCAAACCTCCTCAGACTCTGTCTGAGTTTGTCATCAGCAGCATTCTTGGCTGTAGCATTGATGTGTGCAACAGTCACCTGTGGAAATACATAGATACCCTCTGAAGAACAGCTTCAATGTGAACTGTGCTTATTCTAATGGAATTTAAAAAAAAATAAATAAAACTTTAATGCACTTTTAATTTAAGTAAATTAATGCACATGTAAACAGACTACACATGGATCAAAAACTGTTCTGTGAGCACTAAATTTCTCAAGTGTTTAGCAATGTCTTTGGGGTGACTTCTGCTGTTCTGTGTTAGGAATCACAATTCATACACCTCAAAAAGATTCCAAATAACTATCAACATCTTATCATATCTGCAAATTAGAGGGTGGAAATTTCTGACATAGAAAGCAGCACAGAAAGTTGTAAAAAAATACCAAGAAACGGAAGGAATCATTGGAAAACATATGTAGTGTTAAAGGTGCTCCAAACAATACCAATTTAAGACCACTAACCTACAGGTGTCCTTAGGAATCAGCACAGTATTCACTAACAAAGTAAAAAGTTAATTTCACAGAACCATAGCTCTTTAAGGTTAATCATTTGGTCACAGATTTAAAGGATAACAAAAACTCCACCACATTTTACTGTATGAGATACAGACACTCTTGTGAACACTCAAACTAAAGCTAAACCAGTTACCTACAGATAACAGAATGCAGATTCAAAATCTTGATTTTAAAAACTATCACAGCAGCAAAAATAAAAGAAATCAGCATTACAGACCCCACCCATAAACTAAAAATGCACTAAACCCACAGAAGCAAACAAAGACTTAATGAATATGAAACAATCTTGGCACACTCAAAAGTACAAACTCTCAAGCAAGAACACCAAGCTGGTGCTGGTTGGATACCTGGCAGTTGTTTAGCTCCTGAATAACTTCTTTATTTTCTTTACTGATGTCACACACACAGATGAATTCTGCCTCTCTGTGACCTTTAAAAAACTTCTCCCGAATCCTCTGCACAACTGCTATAGCTGAACGACCAGTGGGAACTGAGCAGTTTTCAATATCCCAGAAGACTCCAATGGGGGGCAAGTTTTCCAGAACTTGGCCTGCCATTGCAACTTCCGGGGACCCTGTGCAGGCATAAGAACACAGCCCACTGTTATCTCTAAATATCAAAAATGTTAAACTTAGCACAGTATGTATGACCTTTGCATGTGGGAAGCCTTGTGAACAACATGCCTAGTAATGCAAGTTCAGTTTTACTTCCTTAAGGAATCCAACAAGGCATCAGTCTTAAAAATTAATAACTGTCAGATTAGGATAAAGATGCAAGACTTTGACTTTACTTTTAAACTCTTAAACAATCTAGTAATGTATTTAAAAAAAACCCACCAAATGCCACAAAAAACTGTCTGAAGTTGTGCAACACTTGGTGCTGTATCAGTAACAGAAGCAAAACATGGAAGCTGTTCAAATTTACACTGTGGATTAGATAAGAAATCTAAACAAAACCAGATGAGATGACCAGTACTATGATGGTGATCACAGAAAATCAAGGCAATATAGAATTAACAAGAAGTATCCTACAGCTCAAGAGAGTGACCTATAGAGTTTTTGCTATTGCAGGCTAATCTGGTGTTTCAGCACTCTGAAAAATCTATTTAAATTTGAACCAACATTATACAACCATTCCATCCCCACAAAACAACTTGAAAAGAAACATGAGGAATGACACAGAACCCTCACAGTTCAAAAACAAGCTACAGACTAATGCTACCTGAGAATTTAAAGTAAGGCACACCTGACAATTCTATTTCTTTGTGTGTATGTTGGTTACTCAAAAGATTAACTGGAATCACATTTGGTAAGACACTTGATTGGGATGTCTCACCCTAAAATGGATGTAGTTTTAAAGTAACAGTAAAACTATCAATTTCTGTGACCTTAAAGTTTATGACTTTTATGCTAGATATGATTTTGTAGCTGAAGCAGTACTAACACTGTAGAAAGACCATGCAATTATTTCACACAGTATTTTCCTCTTAAGAACACTTGAGAAAGCTCTACTGTAATTATAAATGTTACACCTTTACTGCATATGGAGTGACAACAGACACCACACTATGAAAATGCTTTTCAAACATGGGTAAGGTAATTTCTTTATACATCACCAGAACAAAATAGCTTCCAAGTCTGCAGAATTTATTTTTCTATTCCTTAAAACAGTAAAACCAATAACAGTAACATCAAAACTGTGTAAACAATACAGTAAGTTAGCTAAGCAGTCAAAACATGTAAAACCAAGTAATGAATTTTCAAAACAGAGACAAGGTATTTTTTACTGTTTAGTCTTCTATGACTTTATAGAAGTTTCCAGATAATGGTGCAATTTAAGAGAACTCTTGCTATGCAACAGTATCTAAAAGGAGAACATCCACTAAATGGAAGTTTCAAACAAATGTGGTTTACCATATTTCTGTGGTGATTTGCCAAGGCTGCTTGCCAGTATCAAACTCTTCTCATTTCCTGTTCCTTTGGTTCCACAGCCATTACAGATTGGGATAGGAACAGGTGCAGTCTGTGCACTTGGAGGAGGAATATTTGGCCAGATTTTAGCAGCATCAACTAGGCTGTTTCTGGTTGGCTGTTGGGACAATTTTTCAGAATACATGTTCATTTAGTATACAATATTAACACATGCTATTCCAGGCTAGAAGCACTCAGTTTCCCTTCTGCAACAAATGTCAGTTCAGATGTGCTTTACAAAGCTAATTAACAACAGTATGATGGCATGAAGGAAGCTTCTATCCTTCTATCCCAGCGTATTCAGCTTTAGATTTACAAATGCAAGGAAAGATTCTACTAAACTCAACAAATCAAGACATGCCACCTTTAAGTAGTATTAATATGTATCCTTTAAAAAAAAATAAACAAAAACCAAATCAGAGACCTAGTATACAAGACCTGCACATGAAGAGTAGGTGGGGTAATTCCAAATATATTGAATTCCCTGTTTAGTTCATAAAAGTGATACTTCACTTTTATATTGGAAACTTAAACTTAGAAGTTTAAGTAACAGGTCTTGCAAAGTTGAGTATATTATTTCAGTAAGTTCCCAGTAATATTCAAGCACAGTTCTAACAAAATCTGAATTTTACCAAATTGGTACTAAAGTATAAATTACAAATTCAGGAAGACTGAACTAAGACCTATCAAACCAAACCAAGACCAGAATAGCCTTGTAGCATAAGACATATGACCTGACTTACAAATGGCTCTTTATTGATCAGCTGCCCAAGGGTACATCTTAACTGCTGTTAGTCTTTTCTCAGAGTCCCTACCATGGAACAGTTTAATTGGAGCTGTAAAGAAGAGATGACTAGATTTGAAAGAAGTTAAAACTCCACTCGAGTACATTACAGATCCCCTGTAGGCTGAACATTGTGATAGCTCTTTTGTCTTCCCACTGCACTGAATGTTACTTCAGAAAAGAGCTCAGCCTCAAAAAGGCCGTCTGCACACTTGGACTGTGCATCACCAACTAGGGGGATGCAAGCTGCACCCACAGGAGCTGACGTTTCGCTCAAGTCACACCACTTTGACGTGAACCACGTGCCACCACGTGTAAGGAAGGAGAAAGGCGGGGTGTACAAACCTTGCTCAAGCAGTCAGTGCAGTAGTGAGAGCCCTTCAGGCACACGGGGGGCACCACGTTGAGGTGCAGAGGGTTGGCGCACACGCGCGGCGGCAGCTCCGGCTGTGCGACGTGCTCGTCCAAGCGCCCCGCAGCCCCGCTCGTGAACTCGGGACACGGGAAATAGCCAGAGGACGGGCAGCTCGGCAGGGCTGGGAACTGATGCAGTTTGTGCACATTACCATGACAGGGCTGGAAATGGAGTTTTCCGCAACAGGCCAGATGCTGACAGGAAGATACACTGTTTTCTACGCACATGCCAGAGAACTCACTGGAAATTCCTGCCAAATTGCTTCTAGCTGGAGGGTTCTTCAGTGAAGATGCAGACTGATAAGCAAATCCTGACCCTACTTGACAAGTTATCGTCCCAGAGCTTTTTGAGTCTAATATTGTGCCAGGGTGAATCAGGTTCCCACCTCCACCACCACCACCACCACCACAGTGCATTTGTGGAGTACAAGAAGAGTCAGAGCCATGAGCACAGCAGCTTACTTTGGGGCCAGGGGAAAGCTGTAATTGCTGTTGCTGAAGAGGATGAACATCGGGAAGCGGCACCGCTGGAAACAATTTAGAGCCAGCATGAGGAGATGAAGCATCCTTCAATTCTACAGTACCTTTCTCGTTCTCCATGTAAACTTTCTGGAAAATGAAAGCTCAGTTACACTCAGGTACACAAATAAAACAATAATTTTAGAGGGTAAAAAGCACACATTTTTAGACTATTACAATTTTACATTTAAAGCGCTATCTTTATGACTATTACCTTACTGACTGAACATGTAAAATATTAAGAGAACCATGTCAGTTACATGTGCTAGCCCTAGGTATCTGGTATCAGTGGATTTTGGAAGCAACAAACCCAAAGAGTTATAAGCCAAATAGGAAGGAGTCAATAAAACAATCAGAAAAACAAAACACTGTTAGGCTAAGGCTAAGAGATCCTTATTTCTTGTAAGAACAAACACATACTCATATGACAAAGCTTCACAACTTGCAGATACACAAGTCGTATTTTAGTTTGAATAAAGATTTTCAAATTGTATTAAAATTGTGAAAGTAATGTATTTAAAGAGTATGACTTAAAAAATTAGAAATTACATCAAGCAGATAATACAGCAGAGGGCAAAGAAGGTTTATGTTTCACAACAACTTAGTGGTTTTTGCCTACCCTGATTTGAGATAAAGATATACAGACAAAGGCACAGAAAGTTTTTTGAAATGCCAGCAGTGAAAACCAAGCAAGGTTAAAGGAAGCACAGATTAATCAAGGTCGGTAGAGGTAACCTGCACAGAACACTGCTACAAAACTTCTGAACAACTTTTATTTTCCAAATTGAATTTAATGCACTTCCTACTACACATAAATGTATAATTAATTACTCATTCCTCTCCACTTGACGCTACATCTCATGAAGATAAACTCTGCCAAAAATCTGTCTTGAACTGATTTATATACTAAATCCCAGATTTTATGCCAGCTCCCTTCCTAACCCCAACACATGAAAACAGCAACATGCTCATCCATGTCACTTATGTCTTTACTTAGATTAAATGTGTCTGAATGAGTGCTACTTAACAGTTGGAGCTCACTTGCTCAACTACCTAATCGTGTTGTACTACTCCTAATCCTCAGCCCTTTTCATCTTAAATGCATAGAATTATGTACATTACAGAAAAGGAACATTTAAAGAAATGGAAATAAGGAAAAAGTAAGACATTGTGAAGAACACTATCCACAACTGCTGTAGCTACTACTACATAATAATTCAGAGAACTAAATTTGCCTCCAAAATAGATAAACTGATAAATTCAAAGCACGACCTCCCCACTCTACACTTCAGCAATAACTTGGCAGAGCTCCCCCGAAGCTCTTTACACACTCTTTAGGAAGCCAGCTGCATTATCCCAAACAGCTGTGGAGAGTAAAGCCTGACAAGCAAAGCAGCTTGCCCATTCTCACCAACACTGCTGTGAGTGCTGTGGACACAACCAAAGGCCCTAAATCCCCAGGCAGGTTTTGTACTTATCTTGGTAGCTGCTGCCTCCTCTTCCTTCGCTCCCCACCCCCCTTTAGTCAGTAACACCACTGGAGCCAGGCGCCCATCCCGTCTGCACTGGGAGCCCAACCATGCTCTTAGGGAAAGCAGAAATTACCGTTTTTGCACTGCAAGGCAAAGCCTTCTCAGAAGCAGAAAAGCAATCAGAAAGTTTCCAGAGCCATGGCTTAGCATCATTCTCTTGTCTCTGAAGCCATCCCAATGATCTATTGCAGAGGTTCTCCGTCCTGTTTCCTTCCATCATACAGCCAAACAAAAAGGTTCAACATCCTTTCATGCCCCCTTCCTTTCATTCTTCCCACCTGCTAAGAGGAAAAGAAAAAGCATGTTTTAAATAACTTTTAAAGCAAGACAGAAAAATCAGGGTGGTCTTAAGAACTCCACTACTGCACTATCAGTGAACCTGCATTAATTATGTTAAATTTAATTATGCCTATGGCCAAGGCCTTAACTACCCTTTTTAATTTCATTCACAGAAAGGCTCCTCATGACCCACAGCACAGAAGAACCAGTCTGAGGAAAACCACCTTGAAGTCCATGGCATTAGCTGGAGTCACGCAGCTGCTGACACAAAAGAGTACCTTCAAACTTTCAGTTCACTCTCCTAGAAAGCAAATCCAGGAGGCAAAGAACAGCTCAACTGTAAACACTCAACAGGTGCAACTGAACTCAGCTGAAATAACTGAGCTATATATTCATTGTTTTTTCATTGGCTAAGAAAACCTGTATGTAGTACAGGTGTGTGTGTACACAACACATCTGTATTAAGCACATAGTATTTAGCATTTAAACAGAGCTTCAAATTATTAAAATAACTTACAGATACTTCTGCCGATCCTCAAGCTGCCCCACTGCACATCAATTTAGCTTTACAGAACCGCAAAGCAACCTAAGACTCAGCACCAGGAAAACTATGGTTAGCAATGAAGCCTTCTGACCTTCTAACTACGTACTGCATTCATTAGACTACACTCCTTCAGGACTCCTTTTGTATTTAATGTTAAACACAATAAGCACAGAACATGCTACATAGCCTGCATTTAACCCTGCGTTGTTTTTAACCTCAAAAGAGGTTTTAATTTTTCTTCAGCAGAAATATTTATTCACGGAAATCCTATCCAAAAATCCTGCTGTATACAACATCAAGTTCATCAAGTTTTACAACTCTAGAGTACGTTATTTTTGAATGCGCCTGATCGCAGCGGTTAATTCGGAATTAAAACAGTAACTGAAAAGAGTAAACGTTACATTAACCACACATGCCCGCGCTTTGCCCTCTGCGTTCCGACTCTCCCCTCCCCAAGCCACCCCACCGGCCCCAGAGCGCTGCCGGGCTCCGGCCGCCCCGGGCCAAGGCCGCCGCAGCTCCGGCCGCAGGACGGGCCGTGCCGTGCAAGGCCGGTCCTTGGCTGCCGCAGCAGCCTCGCGAGCCGGGGGCCCAGCCGTGTCCCCCGCCGCCTCACCTGCGCTGGCCCCGCCGCCCCGCGCCCGCCGCCGCCGCGGCCCCTCCGGCCTTTGTTGTCCTCCCTCCTCCCGCTCCACTCCTTCTGCCGGCAGGCGCCGCCGTGCGCCGCAAAGCAGCGCGCTGCCGCAAAGCCAGCCGTCGTAACGCCCCTTGCCCGCCTCCTTTAAAGCGGCGGCCTTGAGGCGGATCCGGAGCTGTGCGAGGGTGGTAAAACACAAACAAGGTAAAACACACAAACTCCTCAAAACACAGCGCTGAAGCCATGACATGAATGTGCAAAAGTGTCTGTAGGGAGGGCTCAGAGGAGGGACCGGGCTCTGCTCCCTGGGCCCAGCAATGGGACAGGAGGAACGGGCAGGAACTGATGCCCGGGAAGTTCCACCTGAACACGAGGAAGAACTTCTTCCCTGCGAGGGACCGAGCGCTGGGCCGGATTGCCCAGAGAGGCTGTGGCATCTCCCTCACTGCAGACATTCCAGAGCCAGGAGGTGGGACCAGGTGATTTGTGGTCCCGTCCAAGGTGACCCATGCCGTGGTTAGGTGACAGCGGGGTGTTGGAGCAGTAGAGGAATGCAGAGTCCCTAGGAACAGAACACTACAAATCCTTATTTCCTTGACAACTCATTGTTCAAATACATTCAAGCACAAACTAATAGAGTATAAGGTTAAATAACAACTTGGTGGCAACTGACAGGATGAAATATAACCTCAAATTAAGATGCTATAAAAAAGTCCTTGACTTAAGACAAAAATTACTTAGCAAAACTCCAGACAGCAGTGTGTTATCAGCACCATTCACATTTCAAATCCAAAACACAGCACTGTACCAGCTACTGAGAAGAAATAAACCTTTCCCAGCTGAAATCAGGACAGTGGCCAATCCCCTGTTTCTGTATCATTCTTTTGTTGTTGCCATTTTCTGTAAAAGACTGTGCTGGTTTCTTCAAGGGTGCAGCACCTATGTTAGATGCCTGACAGCCTGGTCTGCAGAATGGTAACAAAACCAAGTATCTTGCCTCAGTGTTGCTTGGCTCTTGCACACGGGATGAAAAAACAGTGGGGTAACAAACGGGGTCTCCAGGAAATCCTGTGGAGTGGCTTGGCCTCCCAGAAGGTACTTGAGCAGGTGTGGTCATGGTTCAGACATGTAGCAGGCAATAAGGGAATTACCAGGGAGCTGATTTGGGCTCTTGTAAGTAACAGTTCTGAATACCTTGCACAGAATTTAAGGTTTCACATAGAACTTAATTCACACACACAAAAAATCTGGATAGGTTGTCAGTGCACTTCTAAGTATTTTTAGAATCCTGTTCCCTTGAAGGTAGTTTATAGTCCCAAGCCCAAGGACAGCAGTTAAATGTCAATACAGTTCAGAAATCTGCTGTTTGTTGATTTTAACAGACACGTCTGACCTTTCTGTACTTTCTCCGGGTTCCTTGGGCATCATTAGCTATTCCCCAAGTCAGATGTACACAGCTTGAAAATACAAAGCAAAAACTGACTAACAAAAACCAACAACCTTCTAAGAACCCACTGGAGTAGGCATTAGTGTGCCCCCACCCCTTGACAAAACACCTGAAGTCTGCTGGTCAAAGAAGCATCAAGAAAGCTGAGGGGATCTACTCTTGGGTCATTGGTCTGTTGATGTGGTGACACTGGCACCTCACTAGAGGTAACTGGGGTTTGCTCACTTTAGGATTGTGTAATTTCCACATTGGTGTTTTTCCTCTTGAATCCTTGTGCTGCTAATAGTCCTTGTCTCAACAACCCTACCTCTATTTCTAATTTTCCTGTTCTTTTCTTTCTACAGACATGGCTCTGGCTCACAGTTTAACAGCTCCTTCAGAAGGCTGGGCCAAAGTCATGCAGCCAATCCATGTCATGCAGGCTGGTCTTGCTCCTCAGATGGTGGCTGAACCCCTCAAGGAGGGAGGTTAGTGACAGCACAGGGTGGGGATCTGCTTTTTGGTGCCTCAGTATCTTTTGATCATAATTGTGTTATTAGGCTAAGCTGGAATTCGCTTGCGCCTTTGCCTAAGAGACTGCCCCATCAGCAAGGAGAAGCCCTGGTGACAAAGGTCAGAGCCACAGCCGGGCTTGCCAGGGTCATGGGGGGTGTCACTGCTGTGTGCCAAGGCTGAGAGAGCTGCTGTGTTCTGCTCTGCTTAACAAACCAGTGCTTAAATAGTGTACATTTGACAGTCTCATCAAAAATGTGTCAGATAAAGATATCAGAAGGTTTTTAAAGTAGTGAGAATCTGTTTCTTGCTTAGGCACGCGCAAATCTGATTCTGCATATACAGACTGCAGAGAATTATATAACATCTTTAAAGAGACAGAAAAAGGTTTTGCTGATGTTAAATACTTGCTCTTCAGTGATAGCAATATTACCATATGATATTCTAACATGTTTGTCACATTTTATGGGCGTCACTAATCCATTTGAAAAAGTTAAAAAAGCAGTTCAGTAGCTCGTAATGACATTTGGTGAGCAGTTTATGTTCCATCCACAGAGTGGGTGGTGTGATGAGTTATTTAATTCTCTAAGAAAAGCAAGTATTTTTTCCTAACAGAAACTTATTGCCAAAAGATAAGGTGTTACAACCTTACCAGAACTTATAGTGGATAAATTTTTGTCCACTTAGTTTTTGTGGAAGAATCAGTGTGGCCTTCTCATTAAAATAACCAGCACATGAATTCTAGCACCACAAAGATCTGCCAGTTATTAATTATTAATCAGCAAACTAAAAATAAATGCATAAAATAATTTCCCCTCCTCTGCTGCAAATTTTGAAATAGATAAGTATTCTCATTCTTCTTGCAAACAAGGCAGTCACAGTGATTACAGTAACCTTTTTTTAAGAATATTTATTGCTTGTGTACAGTAGTGCCTCTGGTAGTGCCTCTGAGCCCCTGGCATTTGTTAGGGTGCTGTTTCCCTGTTTCAGAATTGGACAAGAGGCTCTCAGCTTCGTCTGAAATCTCATAAATTCTGCTGTGTTTTACAAGAATTTCAAGATGAGAAATATTAAAAAACTCAGGTGTACCTTTGACATAATCTGTGGAGTCATACTATCCTCAAAAATTTGCTTGAAGTGTTGTAATAAAATGTCCTTTGTCCCAAACTTGTGAATGATGTATAATTTAATTACTGGGAACATACTACAATAGTATGTGGTTTATTTTCTGCAACTTATCTGATAATAAAAACATTCTTGAGTAATGACAGAACTGCAAATGCTATTAACCCAATTTTTTAAATACCTTATTTAGTTTTCTCTTCATAGATGTATGATAGCTTGTCTCCATTTACTTCTGAAGCTGAACATCTGACCTGAAAATATAGTTATTCTGCTGAATGCCTGACAGGAAAGTAGAATAGTTTTGCTCACCCTTTTCAGTCAAAGTTATCTGAGTTATGGACAGATTCCTTCCAGTGCAATATTTATAGAAAAGCATCCATCCTCTTAGTTACAATCACAGCCTTACAAAGCCTTTGGGAGAGGCATATTTCCAGTTTGGACAAGTCTTTTCAGAACCAGACTGTGCTGCAGGCCTGGTGTTACATCAGAAGGAAATGAAACTGGGGCCGGGCTCCTGCACGTGGGTGCCCATCAGAAGCAGTTCGGGAGGCGCTGCCGGGGTGTGAGGTGGCAATCGGTGACACATGGCCCTGCCTGTGCGGGCCGCAGCGATACACGCGTGATAATTTGTGTTTTTGTTTTGGCTCCGGGAACAAATGCCAGGCACCACTAATGAGCGAGCGTTTGTGTGCGCGGTTGGTAGGAACACACCTGGGGCGCTTGAGGAAGCCTCTGCATAGCTCGGGTCCCTTCCTGTCGGTCCTGCCTGCGAGGGCACGGCAAGGGATTCACGGGCTGCAGTGAGCTCTGCCCCACCGTCTGCGGGAGCTCGAGTGCCCTGCGGATGCCAGCCGCTTGCTTTCTGTAATGATGACACCGTGCGGGGATGGAGATGAGTGAAAGTCTAATATTTCATAGCCGGCGACACAGAAACCTGTCCTTGCTTGGGAAAAGGGCACTTTGGTCTAAAGATGCTGGGCTGGCATTAAAAATAGATACGGGCGCTGCCTTGATGCTTGCTTTTGCAGCAGAGGTCTTTAGAATTGAGGAAAACAAAAGGATTAATGTAAAGCTTTTCCTCTTTTACATAATTTTAAGGTCAATCACGCCTTTAAAATTACGGCATGTGCTGGTTTACATCCCTAACACCTCAGAAGATGTGGAGCCTTGTGCGCGTGACTGTATGTCACTGAACATGGCCTGGGGGGGTGTTAGCGAGGCTGACGAGGGCCAGGAACGGGAATGAAAACTGGAATGGGAGCAAGAATAGGAATGAGAACGAGGTATGCAGGACCGAGACCAGCCGCGGCCGCCGCCCCCCGGCGCCTTTTGAAAGTCACGAAAGTTTCCGAAGCGCGTTCCGGCGGCGCTGATTGGCGGAGCGCCCCGCGGCACGTGATCGGCAGCCAATGGGGCGGCGGCACCGGCCGGGCCGGGAGCGGCGGTGCGGGCGCGGCGGGAGCGCGGTGAGAGCCCGGCACGGCCCGGGGCAGCGGGACCGGGGGCGCAGGGCACGGCACGGCACGGCACAGGGCACAGGGCACACGGGACCCTGGCCGGCTGCGGCCCCGCGCGGACCTGAACCTCCTCCTGCTTCTGGAGTTGCTGGTGGGGTGGGGAGCGGAGCGGAGCGTGGGAGCCGTGCCCACTGGTTTAGCACCCGCCCGGCTTCGTGCTCCGCATGGGAATGGGATCCGGGAGCGCTGCCTCGCTGACTTCTTGGCTTGCAGCTGGAACCATCAAGGTCAGGCGTTTTAGCGGAGAAAAGTGTGGAGTTTCCTTAGGAGTCACTGGAAAGTTGAAAGTGTCGGAGCTGGACTGGTTACTGAGTAGAGGAGGGTTTTGCTGAATTCAGCCTTTTGGTAGACAAGCTCCGGAGAAGCTGATAACTCTTTTCAGTGCTGGCTGTGGGATTCTGTAGTAATCCTGGTGCTCCCGTGACCTCTCCCTTTTCTTTCTCTTTTATGGTGATTTTCTTTTGTATGGCTTAAACAAAAGAAAAAAGGCCCATATGTTACAGGAAGACCCTTGCAAGGGGCATATTTTAAGCAAATCTGATTTTCGTAGGATGGAAAAGCTCCTTTTCGGGAGCAAAGACGTGGTTTGTTTTAGTTTACATTTAGGAAAAAAATGTCTAATAGGAGCTTCATCATCTCTGTCACGGATAATTAAGTAGTATTTGTGATACTGTTTTACTTTTTTATTACAATATGAATTTCTTTGACTTGGACCATTAGACGTTGCTACAGAGGCCGACATTGTTCACCAAGCTAAATGTTCTTTTGCGAAGAAAAAAGTTCAGTATTAGGGTTGTTTTGAGTCCTTTGTTCTAGGACTGAAACAATCTAGATTGGAGCCCTCATGAGTTTGAGTGAATTCAGACTGATTCCCAAATAGAAGTTCCTTCAGTAATTTTGTGCGTTGCTTTTTTTTGATATTTACTTTTTCCTTAGGAATTTTGCAATTCTGGTCTCACTGGTATGAAATTGTTTTCCGCAACATTTATGCTGCCGTGTTTTTCTCATTGCAAAATTCCAGTCCCCACCCATGATCACTTCCACTTCCTGCATGATGTGGAGGTTTGTAATGCCTGTGAGCAGCGTTTGTGCTGCCTGCACGCAAGAAGCCTGGCCAGATGTCTCTTCTGGCTTCATGTGTGCAAAAACAGGCAAGGTGCAGCCAGGCTGTGCCTGTTACAGACTCTGACTTTCGTCATCTCGTTTTTTCCACTTTTTTCCAGTGTTTAAAAAAGCGTTTCTAAAACCTCCTTTACCCCCCCTTTGCTCTCCCTGCTTTTGTAGTGAGCCCAGACAATGAGGAGATCTTGATTAATTTCTCTTTAGGCAATTTGCATGTTGTCTCCAAGTTGTTAAAAATCACGGGGAGAAGGCAGTAGGGGGAAAACTGTCAGAGTCCTACCCTTTCTACAGGCAGTTTAACAAGACTTACATGGTTTTTATTTGCACTTTTCTAAGACAAATTAAAGAAAAAAAAATAAAAAAAGCTTTAATACTATGTCTCAAACTTGGAATTTTTCTTTTCAGTTTAAGTTTGTATTTTTCATCTTTGGTTAGTTTGAAAATCCCAGCTTAGTTTGAGCTAAGATGTAGAGCAGGGAAGGAAACTTAATAGGTGATCCTTGAATGTTGCAGCAAAAGAACGTGCCTGTGGCACTGGACAGTAGCCACATCTCTGGAATAAGTACAGGTCCACTGTCCTTCCATGTATTTGCAGCTGAACAATTAATTTTAAATTATAAGTACTATTTAGTAATGGTAACCATGAAGCAGAGCGAGCTCTTAATGGATGATGTCCTCAGTGGGCCCATAATCTCATGTTCACAAAGACATACCTGGCACTGAAGGGTGCAGCACCTTTGTGCTGCTGTGAATGTTCACAGGGTTCTCTGAAAGCCTTATGGAGGGTATGCATCAGTTAAGGAAAGTTCTTCTTTATGCAGCCCTGCAATCTCAAAAAATGCCGATTACTACAGTCTTTTACTTCTTCCAAAGTGCAATATGAAAACACAGGAGCCAAATCTGAGTATATTCAAGATTTTGAAGCTGATGAAAGCTGCCTTTTGGTTCCAAAGGGTTGTTTGAAAGCTTTTCAGAGCAAGATGTCTTGCAGTTCGTCTTTATCTTTCCTGAATGATTTTTGTTCACTGTCCAAATACAGATACTGGATTTATTATAACGCTTGTGTCAGAAAAAATCCTTTTTGTTATTTCTTTTCTTCACAAGTGTGCTCAAGGTTCAGTGTGTGTTTGTACACAGTGCCTTGAGCAGAAGGACATGCTTATTAACATCAAAGGCACTTTCAGTTCACTTAAAAATCACAGAGTAGATGTGACATAAACTATCCTAGGTCAAGAATGTTAATTATGCTTGATCATGATTTTCTTTTTAATGGGCAGGAGTACTATTTGGAAAATCACTCCTTACTCACACTCCTTTTCCTCTTTTTTTGCCTAGTGCATTCTTTAGCCTTGAGACCTTATGCTGGAAATGTGTCAATACATTGTACAGTGCTTTTATTTGTTTGAAGGAACACATGTAGCTTTGTCGAATGAACATTTTGTGACAAACTCAATTATAAAAACTAAGGCTTAGTAACTTTTCTTCTCACCTGCCAACTCCCCTTTTAAATGACAGTGTAATTTTTGTGAGTGTGTAGCTGATACTGTGCACTGAGGTATGCAGGCACAGCCCCACGAAGCTGTGACGCTGCTTACTCTTTGCTCAGTAATCTGATAATTACTTGGGCTGTGAAGAGGAATTGGGCTTTGTGGCATTGCTTGGGTATGTAAGAATTGGGCTTTAGATTGCCAGGCTACTCTGAGTACTTTCGTCCGTAGTGGAGGTAAGAACTACCTGGATTTATCTCAGTAGAGTTACTAAATAGGTGGCTGTTACTCAATCCTGTTTATACCAGATGTTTTTTTGGAGAGGAAAGTCTTGACACATGTTAAAAGATATTTTCTTCCATAGCGTTCAATAGATGTGCAGTGTATGCATATTTTCTTTAGTTAAGTCATGCTGCTCAGAGGGTCTACTCTAGCATTTTATGAATATCATAAATAAGAGTAGAAGACAGGACTGACATCTCAGTGATCTTTGAGGGCTTCAGCCATCTCTTTTCCTTTGTTCCATCAGAGTTACCTCTAGGAAATGTTTTGCTCAGCAGAACTGGAGTTGAAACTTGGTAGAACTGTGTTTCTTCAGTCATTAGATTTCCGTGATGCGGTTTCTGACAACTGCCGCTGTCAGGAATTGTTCAATTCCACTGCTATTTGCTGTTCTTGATCTTATTTGTATTCTTATTTGGTATCAATTTGATTAAATTGATAATGTCTGAGTGAAATCTTTGCCTCACCCAGGGCTGGACATGGGCAGATTATGCAGAACACTTGGTTTGACGTTTCTCCATTGTCAAGACTATCTTGTATAAAATGATATTTGCTGCTGACCCGTTTAACAGTGTGTCATGCGCATCACAGGGCATTTATTTTATTTAATTGTGGTGTTTAGATACTTAAGTCTTCAAGTGGGAGTGACCAACTTAGGATTCTTGATTTCCCTGTGGCTGTTTCATGTGTCATTGCCATTTGGGACTGTGTCCTGTGACCGGGTTTGTGCTGGCACAGGGACAGCTGGATTGTCTGGATTGCTGCAGTCTTACCTGCGTACCTAACCCAGCCAGTGGTATCCTGCTAAAACCTCTGGGGAGCTTTTGCCCTCTCTTCTCCCATGGCTCTCTGAGGTATCCAGATATATTGTAGCCAAACATGGATTTTGATATTTCAGGTTTAAAGTTGGGTAGCTTTGTCTGTGTTGACCTAGGGAGAAATTTTTCATGTGTCCAGCAGTTATGTCCGTAAAAAGCTTGTGTTCCTTTAAATGTTAACTCAGGAAATCAGTATCTTGAGTACCTAATCTCGGTCTCTTTGAAGTTTCTCTTTATTTTTATGATAGGTGTCTTTAGGGTTGTTGAATTGCAGTGTGTTTGGAGCTGAAGTTGTGCCCAAGATGTCTTCTTTCCCTTGTGTTCTCTGTGCACTGGCACAGCTCTAGCTCAGGTTTGGGGTTTTGTGTAGTCAGAGGTGTCAGAGGTGCTCGCTGCTGGGAATGTGTAAGCCTGCAGCAGCTTTGGGAGAACTGGGGAAAGTGACTTAGCAGGAATTCTTTCACATTTATGGTTTGTATGACAGGGTCCTATCAAGGCTGGTATTTAGTTTGGTCTCCAGGCGAGCAGTGACTGTGTGGGAGGAGGGGTGTTCTGCTCTGCAGCAAGGATGGTGAGGCTGCTCACTGCCTTAGTTCTTACGCTTGACCCTTTAATTTTCCAGGGGGTAAAATGAAATAGGAGTTTTAGACTTTGAGGACTCATTATGGAAGACTCAGAAGGACACCATTTCAGCTCAGTGGAAGAGGAAACCAGATACTGGAAGGAGTTGGCTCTGAAATACAAGCAGTGGTAAGGCAGTGGCTTCATTCCTCCAGGTAGTTAGATAAGGTGCATAACACTTCATGCAAAGACACAGGTCTTTCATTGCTACTTGTTTAGCTTGCTGGAGGTTTGTTTCAATAGAACTGTTCGAGAATATAAAGCATTTCCTTTCATCTTTCTGCTCCTCACTTTTTTGTTGCTAATCAATAATGGCTTTGTTTATATTTCCAAATAAATAATAGAATTGAATAATGGAATAAATGCGCAATGGCAGTGGAAAATTGACAAGCTAAAGAGATGCCACATATCCTCAACATCTGCAGTGTGAAGACATACTCTGGGGTTTTTTTGTTTATTGGGACTTTTTTTATTTGTTTACGAGTTTGCTATGGGGTGACTTCCAATGCTTGGCAGGGAAACATTTGCATGTGTTTCTCTCTTCCTATTGAATACATATGTTGGAGAAGGGCATATAGCCTTGTATGTTCAAGATCGGAATTGTTTTTGCCTTGAGTTTACAAGAGATGTTTTCTTCGTTGTTCATTATGATAAGTTCTGTTGCTGGAATTTCTCTTTAGTGCTGAGAATACACGGGAGGAATTGCGTGAATTCCAAGAGGGGAGCCGAGAGTATGAAGCTGAACTGGAGACTCAGCTGCAGCAAACAGAGTCCAGGAACAGAGACCTTCTGTCAGAAAACAACCGTCTGCGGATGGAGCTGGAGTCAGTGAAGGTGAGAGCTGGTGGTGCATGTTGTGTGCACATCCTCAGTGCAGAGGTGAACAGGGCAGGTTTTGCAGACTCTGCCATGCGGTGTCATTCTCATGATACAGAAAAATTGACCAGAAGACTGCAGAAAGGAAAGTCTTGAAAAGTAAAGAAATACAGCCTACCTGTTGGCTGCTGTGAGGATTCTGTGTTCCTTGGTAGTGTTCCTGGAGCCCTGTTCACAGGTTGTGGCTGTGTGTCGGGATAGGTTTCAGATGGGAGAAAGTTATCCACAGGGGAGTGGAGACTAAGTGTGAACACAAGAGAGCTGCTGTTCTATTTCTTCTTCCATCTATTTAGTGCTTTTGTTCATAGCTTTCTTGCTCTCTGCATCATGCAGTCACAGATAATATTGCAGAACAATCAAAGTACAAACACTGCAGCTGTGTTTTTGCATTACGTAAGGAAACTCAGTTTTAAACCCTTTTTACGTAGTTGTGCATTTATTATCTGACATTTCAGATAAGCTGGGAAGCAGTAGCTGGTGGGTAATAGAATTGAGAGTCATAAAACAGTTTCAGTCCTGGTTTTGTTACTGAATCTGTCTGTCCTTAGGGAAAAATGAGTTACCCTCTTTGCACTTGGTTAGCATTCTGTGAAACTAAGAACAGAGCAGAAAGGCATTAACTTCAGAACTATAAAACATAAAGGATATGAACTTATTGAGATGGGGCTTCTTAACACAGTGGCTTAAGAAACAAGGAAGCTATTTAGAGTATGAAAAGTGATGAGTACCTCATTTCAGTTTCTCAAAGATAGTGCTGTGCTGATTGACAGGTTCAGGAAATACTGGTAAGTTCTCTTAAGTTTGGAAAAAAATTGTCACTGAAATTGATGTGACTTTTTAAAGTTTTAATTTAGTTCTTTTGTTTACAGATGAGTTACAGTCACCCGAGAAGTACGATACTGTGTTTTTTAGGGCTAGCTCAGTCTCTGAGGAAGCAGAAATTAATGTAGTTACACTTCTTCTATTCAATTGGATGCAGTAATGAGCTAATGGGAGTGAAGATATTTGTATAAGTGATTAATCACCGGATGAATCCAGGTTTGCAATGCCTTTTGTTTAAACTGTTGTCCAAATTACTGTCTTAAGGAAGTACTCTTCTGTTCCAGGCAGATGTCCTGTCCCTCTAGCTCCAGCTTTTTAGCCATTTCTTCCACTCCCTGCTTTTTGATAGCAAGACCTCCAAGATTTGTTTCATTGTATTTATGTTGCTTTAATCCTTGTTGTTCTTGTTGTAGCACCTTAGAAATATAACATGTTGTGCATGTTGTATGAAGTATTGGTCTGCTGTTCCAGGTAGCCACATAAGCCCATGAAAGCTGATGGGTTTGGGGGAGAAGACAAGTTTTAAAAATGAAATCCATAGCTCATTTAATTCAGGAGTGTGCAGACTATTTTCTTTCGCTAGAGTAGCTGCGATGAGAGGAAGGGCCAGTGAACCAGGCAAAACAGTGAAGAATGAAAATAGTAGGAATACAGAGCCTCAAAAAGTGGAGGGTAGCCATATTCTAGAAAATTTTAAATTATTCCTTGGTAGATAACTTTCTTAAAATATATTCTGCTTGAAATAAACCATTCAACAATTGGCTATTCATGCAGCCTGAAAACTGCAGTAACAGCCTGCAGTGAAGGAACAGAGCCACCATTGAGGGCCAGATCAGCTGATAGTTTATTACAATTGGCTAAAAACAAAGACTCAGACGTTGCAGTTCTGGTCTTTTATCTGAATCAATTCAAGAGCAAAGCATTAATCTCGTTGAAGCTATTGAACAGCAGTGTTAACTGAGCCCATCAAGGGTTGGGATCTGCATCTAGGTCAGCACCAGTGAACTTTGCCAGGCCCACACAACTTGTGGCCCTGAGCTGACCAGCCCAGTGTGTGTGCCGGCTTCCCCTCAGAAATCAGAGCTCACACTACCTAAAAACTGATGGGAATAGTGCTTTGGAGGGTTAGTTTAGAGTCCTGAGAAACTAATTGGAAGTAATCTGCCTCTTGGAGCTTAGAGTCTCTTAGCTGTGTTTCAGAGACTTGGAATTACAGCAGTGTCACCACAATGCAGTCAAATAAGGATTTCTTAGTTCAGGATGGATATCTCTTTCCCTCCTCCTTGTCTATGCATTTCATGTGCTAAAATAGCTGTCTTCACATTATCATTCACACTAGACTACGTGCCATGGTTTTCAAATTCCAGTGCATGGATTTGTTTCCAGTGATGTCAAGTGTTTTGTGCTTGAATTCTGTCTGAAGAGCACTTTTGGAGTGTTGCTTACACAGCAATCGTGAAGTTTCCAAAAAATCCCTGGCATGTTGAAGTGGTCTGGTAGTAAAGTAGTTGAGTATAAAGCATTGTAATAGTGTGCTGTGGAGCTTCTCCTGTCACATGGGAAAGCTTTCCTGTGTCACTGTGGAACTAGCTCCACATTTAATGGCAGTGCAGGAGAGAGAGATCTGATGCAGAAACTAAGTCTTCCTCCCTGCCTATGTCTGTCTTAAATGTACCCTTGTATATGTGGTGTAGAGGGAGACAGAGTTTGGTTTAGATTCCCATCCAAAGTGCACCTGTACCTGAAATGTTCTGTCATCTAGAATTCTGAACCTGCTTTGGGCTAATAAAACCACATGGGCAGTGCAGAATCTTGCTGATTCCACAGCAGCACGTAGCAGGGTCACACTTGGAATTTATTTTTTTTTTATTCTTGTTACTTTGGCCCCTAAATTCTGCCTGACTTCGCATTAGGGTTGAAAATAAGTGGCTTCTCTTGCATTCTCCTTTGTGAAACTGTGCTGAATCAGGCTGTCTGGGAGAGGCAAGGAATGGCCCTGTGCTGTGAGTGCTGGGAACTGTTCCCAGCACTTCTGTTTGATAAGGAGTGACAGGAAGAACTCTTGTCTGCTGGCAGCCCAGAAGTATGTGAACAATTGAATTTGTTGGCATTTTACCATATGTAAAGTGATGTTTCTCAAAAAACTTCAGAGCATCTGTCTCTGCTTTCAAGGGGCTCAGACAATGCTGCAAAAAGAGAATATGTGTTACTAAGTACCTGATGTGCTGTTTGATTTGCCTTTGAGTAGGAAAAGATTGAAATGCAGCATTCGGAAGGATACAGGCAAATCTCTGCACTGGAAGATGACTTGGCACAGACAAGAGCTATTAAAGAGCAGCTTCAGAAATACATTCGAGAACTTGAGCAAGAAAATGATGATTTGGAAAGAGCAAAAAGGTGATCTGCTTTCTGTGTTTTTTTTTCCTGTCTGTATTCCGTCCTGCAAGCACGGTGGCACTGAGCTGTTTGTGACACTAGTTGCTAGCATTGCCATTCTGAACTGCCTGAACATTCTGAGCATTCTGAACTATGTTGAAGAGATTCGTTACAGATGGGCAGTGTGATAATTTTTTTTACCTCTTCCACTCCCTTGACTGCCCTCTTTCATATCTTACAAGCTAAACTAAAAAGACCATAATAAAACAAAGCAGACCAAACAAAAATGCAACAGTGTCCGTTTTCTTGTGAGAGAGGGAGTCCTCCATGTGCTTGAAGGATCTGGTGGTGACACCTAATGCACTCCTTTTTCAGAGCCACTATAATGTCCCTGGAGGATTTTGAACAGCGTTTAAACCAGGCTATTGAAAGAAATGCTTTTCTGGAGAGTGAGCTGGATGAGAAAGAAAACCTTCTGGAGTCTGTGCAGCGCCTGAAAGATGAAGCTAGAGGTTAGACAGAAGTTATTTGTATCTTTTCCTTTCTCTCTCACTGCCTTGTAGCTGTTCAGTCCTCTCCATATGCCCTAGAGCTGGGCTTTAAACTTTGCTTCTTTAGAACCTGCTATCTGAAATATAGAAACAATTAAGGAAACTTAATAATGTTCTGCCTCCACTCCTTGAACTTATCTTGTTCCAGAGCACTCACAAAAACAAGTCTGTTCCAGCCTTCTCCTAATCAGGGCTTCAGGGAGTTGAGCCAGTCCAGCTGGGGCTTGTGCTGGTGTAGCTTCCCACTAAGTTCAGCTGTAATACATGTTACCCTCATTTCCTGGCCTGTGGAAAGTGGAGTGAATGGAGCACTAATGGGGAAGTAAAACAGGAGGGCTGTGACTGATTTCTGGTTGCCTTGGAATGCACTGGCTTTTTGCTATCTGTCAGCAAGGCTGGGTGAGAATAGAGAGATGCTGCAGCTGGATAAACACCTGTTTTCAGATCTTGGATTCTGTGCCCTTGAGTGGTATCCATAAGCTACAGCCAGGCTGTGGGACAGAAGTCCTCTGTCCCTTGGCTTGATAATGATGTGGCTTCCACCTGGCCTCAACTCAAGTTTCCTTCATGTGGAAGCCAGAATAGGAAAGGGTACAACAAGTAGGACCTCAACCTTGCAGGGAGCCAGAATGTAGCCAAGGTGTGCCAAGTTGCCGAGCCTCGGATTTGATGTGCCTTTTGTTACGAGCCTGTAACATTTGGAAAGGAGTTAATTCCCTGTCTGAAGGGGAGCTTCATGAAAGGGCTTGAAAATAAAAGCCAGGTAACAGCAACTGAACTAACACTATTAAAACATCTGAGCCACGATCCTAGAAAGACCTTTAGTTATCTGGATTTTGAAGATATGCCTGGAGTAATCTTTTACAAGGATAAGTGACTTCGCCTCACCTCCATGAGGAGAAAAATCTTTTGAGCAAAAGATTACCTCCTGTTTTTGTCTTGGTGGCTGCATATTCCAGAACTTGCTCTGTGTTGCTTCCTTCACAGATCTACGACAAGAGCTTGCAGTGCAGCAGAAACAGGAGAAACCCAAAACACCAATGAGAGCTCCCCTGGAAGCAGAAAGAACAGACACTGCAGTTCAGGCCTCTGTATCTGTGCCTTCAACACCTGCAATGCGCCGGACACCCATCAGCATACCCACCCCTGGGACATTTAGGAGAGGTGACTGGCAGGGAATCAGCTCACAAGTACCATTTGATGCTCTTGTTTTTGCTATAGTTTGCTCCCTTCTTTTCATTCCTCCTTTAGCCACAGAATTGAGTATGTAGAGTAGTGT
>WAAG01074721.1:24279-56311 GCA_013390105.1 Tichodroma muraria
CCACCTAATACATGTGTAGCGAAGCTGATAACTCATATGAATGTTTAGTAATCTAAAAATTTTTGCTTGTAAGAAATATGTAAAAATCTCTGAAGAAAGTTAAGATTTTGTGTTCCTGCTGGTGAAGAGCATCAGCACCCTAGAGAAACGAAGAGATTCATCTTTAGAGAGATGACTGTCTTCTTCACAAACTCAGAGCTCATGTGGCACTGGGGTCTAGCAGGTTCCTCTACTGCTCAACTTACTTTTAAAGAAAGAAAAATATCCCAAACCCACACAACTTCAGTGCCATTTCGGTGTGCCACAGTGCCATCTTCTGAAAGAGAGTGGTCAATCTGACACTTGCCTCGTCTGTTTACTTCAGGCTTTGGAGTCCAAGCTTGCATCTTGCCGAAACTTTGTGTATGACCAGTCTCCAAATAGACCTTCAGTGTCCATGTACATGAACAGAGATGTCCTTGAAACACGCCTGAGTCCTCATCAGCCTCTGTGTGATACAGGGTGAGTGCTGGGCTCTGCTGGTGTCTCAGTGACAGCTGTTGGTGTTGGAACTTGGGGACTGGTATTTAGTATATAAGTCTCTGTTTTGGTAGAGACAGATTTGTTTTCAAAGACTGTGAATTTCAGTTATTCAGGGTTATAATTTGAAATGTTTCAGGTCAGTTTAAAATTTGGAGTCACTAGCTGCTGAAATTCAAAGACTAGCTGCAATCAAGTTTTGACTACCTCAAATCTGAAGCAAGTGCAAGATGTGTTTTGTTATAAATCAGTGTTTAAATGGGACAAAGTACAACAGTTATTGCTTATTGGTTCAATTTGTTTTATGCTTTATGTTCTTGTACAAGTGATGTCTCAGGAATGTTAAGGCATGTAGGGAGACTTCCCTTATCATAGTTAAGATTCTCATTTATGGGAGAACTGGAAAAAAGGTGAATAGTGGGTCCACTGAGAATGCTTTACAGTTGCTAAGATGTGTTTTTAAGTAGCAGCTGGCAGGAAGTTACCTTACGCAATGTACAAATTTCTCTGAATGTTTGAACCGGTTGTCTTTTTTTAATCAAATGAAGAAAAATCAGTAAGGTTATTGCAAATTGCCATTCAGTGTCTGCTTTAACTCTGCTGATCCTGTACTGCACATTGTTTAGGTTCTGTTTAAGTAAAGTGCCTATAGTACACTTTGTTTCAGACTTAATTGTTTAGCCCGACCCTTCTAGTGGTTTGTCCTGGTACCCAGTGCCAGGTGGTGTTGTTTTGAAGGAATGTTCCACATTGTACTTGCTGTCCTAATCTGGGGAGAAACCTCTGGAAAGCTTCTGCAAGAAAGCCTCAGGGGCCATACATTTGCATATTCATGCAGCTGATTATCTGTTTACTGCTGCAATGCTAAACTGAAACTCCAACACCTTTAGAAGATAGTGTTCATTACTCAAAGGGAAATGGAGCCCTGTGTTACAGTGAAAACTCAGCCCAGTTAAGGAATGGCTTCTTGCAGTGCTCAGAGTGCTGTTCTCTCATCTCAGCTGAGGGGTTTGTTCTGGAAGTAAGCAGTTACTCTGAGCATGGTTACGCTGAGTGAGCAATGCCCTGACTTCGATTTTGCATTTGCAGGTTGGTGAAACGGCTGGAGTTTGGAACACGGCCTTCACACATTCCAGGACCTGTGAGCCATCCCTCACAAAGTGTTGTCAAGATGCTACTATGAAAAGCCTGGCTGGCTTTGGGAAAGGAGAAGAAATGTGTATTTCAAACTTTAGTTTTAAAGAGAATATCAAAGAGCAAGCAGACAGCAGTGTCAGGGTAGGTGAGAACTGAGCTAGAAGTCACAATTGGCAGTGGCTTCCAGTGTGGCCTCTGGGCAAGTTCTGTGGGTGAAAAAGTGTGACAAAGCCATTCTGACTGTGGCAGTGTAGGACTGGGAATTGCTTCCTGCATCAGCTACTTAAATAGCTCTTTGAAGGTTGCTTCTTTTGACACTGCCAGCCATTGTCCTTCTGCCTGCAACACAGGAATATTCACTGTGCAGCTCCTCAGGCTTTGGCTTTTGGTGTTAATACACCACCAGTTCTGGCTGGAATTCTGCTTTCTACATGGGTGTTGTGTGCTGCAGTCACCCAAATTAAAGGAGTGTTTTTATGTGGAGGAAAGTGTATTTCTGCAGGGAAGCTGCTCAGTTCCTTGTGGGATGTTTGTTGACCAGAATGTTGCTGCACAAAAACCTCTGCCTCTGTAGTGGCAAGATGTTCCTGTAAGCAATGATTTCTCATTCAGAACAGGTCATGGTTAAAGGTGAAACATGTCTAGTGCTGAGAGTGCTCAGGAGATCCAAGAGCTAATAGCATGTAGACATCATCTTTTTTTTTAATTTTTTTTTAAACCCCATAGTGGCGCATAAAGCCTGGTGCTTGTAGGAGGTCAAACCCTGATCAAGTTTGTAGCTGCAGCATCTTGATAGGTGGGTTTTACTGCTTTACAAGCCTCCCTTCATTAAGGTGCCTTGGGTGCTAGTGATTTTTTTTATTGTTTTATTTTTCTATATGAATATATTAGCTGCTACTAATTTAGAAATGCTTTTTTAACCTGCAAAGCCCTTTATGCTAGAGAAGTGTATATAAGTAGAGAATTATTTTAAAATAATTTTTCCCCCTGTAGAATATTACTGCATTTGTTTTTTAAATGGGGTAGATTCATTCCCAGTGTTAATGTGTTTTATGGAAGCCTGTATTTGCAAAACTAATCATGACTAAACAATTTTTATGTTGGTTTTTTTTTTTGTGGCAGGGAATGGGGAGAGCTTACTTGATAGGAAAATACATAAATGGTTTTGATGTTTTTTCAAGAAAGTGCTGTGAAAACAGCCACTGAGGCATCTATTTCTCTAGAATATGTAAACCACAGATGATTTCCATTTCTCAGTCCAACTATGAAGTTAGTTTAACTGGGGAGCAGAATAAAGCTTATTTTGGATGCGAGTTGTTGATGCATTTTGAGTTTTTTTGCAAGTATTACTGTGGTTTATAAATATTCAATTTGCTGATTCTGCTCCAAGCATTGGTGCTTAAGACTATTTAATATGAAGTCTGCCTTGCTTATCTCCTTTTTCACACTCATGCAGGCTCACAAACTGTGTTGATAACCAGCTCTTGAGCATCTTTATAGAGCTGGGCTCCGTGCCTGATCAAGAAATGATCAAATCTTATCCAGTAACTCCTAACCCCTGTCTGCTCAGCTTGTCATCTTAATTGCTCTAAATGGATTCTTCCTTTGCTCTTTCATGAGCAGAGAATTCTCTGGGCTCTGGTTCTGCTGGCTGAATGGTGCGTAGTCCGAATCCCCAGTTCATGATCTCTGCACTTGTGAAACAATGCTTAGATTTAGAAGATGATTGCTTTAGCTGTCAGGGTGGATGCTTGTGCATGATTTGGTCTCCCTGTAGTCACACTGCTTAAAGTTCACTTGCTGTTCAATCAAAGGCATCAAGTAAGCTCTCTGCACTGGATTTAGTGATTTTACATCCTTCTTTTCTGTGCATAGCTCCCTGCTGCCCCAGTGTGACCACACAGCTGCTGTCTGAAAGTGCTTGAGCTGCATGGGTTTGTGGTAGGTCCTGGTAGCTCCCAAGGGCAGGTTGTGGTCTTGCTGGAGTGCTCCAAAAATAAAAAGTAACTGCATGCTGATCCCTTAGTGCAGAATAGCTTGGCTTGGATCCCTACATTCAGTGTGGGCTGCTGTTTCTAATGGTTTCAGCCTGCTCTAGAGGCTTTGGTTGGAAATATTTCTGCACATAACAGAAGTCAAAGGGTGGGTTCATTGCCCAAAGACAGACAGGTAGGGCCCCCACTGCTTTCCAGCTCCTGCACCAGAGTGCTCCGAGTCTCTGCAGGTCCTTGGATGTGTCCCAGGGCACCTCAGCACTGTGTGTCCCTGAGTGAATCAAACCTGTTCCATGTGGTTATGCCATTTTGCTTCCAGCTCAGTGTACAGACTTTTTGTATTTCTTCAAAAGCATTACTTTGAAGAAAATCAGGGTTTTGTTCTAATGATTGCAGATGAACTTTTGTAAGAAGTATTTCAGTTTTAGAGAAGCTCTGCTGCATGCCCCCTTCCCTTCAAGAGACACCTGTACACAAGAATAGTGGAGTCATTTTTATAGCCTTTTATTAGTGTGTAAGCACATCCATGGTGCATATAAAACTGTATCAGTTGACATAATTTGAACAAATGATATTTTTCAGTAAGTGATTAAAAAGGCACTTCCACCTTGTGAATTGTGCATCAGGGGTGTAGTAACCAGGAGAAAACCCTATATTAATTGAATACTCAAAACAAAATGAAAGTTTAAGAAAAGATTAACTGACCAATGCTATTTTTCCCTGCAACAATCTCACAAATCCTCTGTAGACTAGAGTTTACTGGGATTTAAATCATTTGAACTGCTAGAACTCACTTTCTGCAAGATTCTCAAAGTGAATTACTCTGTTAAAAATCCCCACCTTTTCAAATACGCTTCATGGTAAGAAGTTTTGGAGTACTTTTAGCGTCAGTCTATACATTGGAGACAAGGCAGTTGTGCTTTTATCTGTCAGAGGAGTGGGTGTATGTGACCTTGACACTAAGAGTAGAATTATACAGTGCTAAATATCGTCTTCCCTCCCTTCCCTTGCCGCAGTGCAAATTTTGAAGCGTGTTTATTCACTGGCTTTTGTTCCATTGTAATCTCCATCTCTTGCATCCATTTCATCATCACCTCCATCTGTTGCATTCTCAATTACTCTTCTGCCTCCAGATCTACGGGGTGGGGCAAAAGATGCTGGCTCATTTCCCCTCCTGCAGTAAGAGGGGAAAAAATTAGGAAAAAAAAAATCAGATGTTAGGTCATTTGGAATCCTCACAAATAAGTAGTTTTGAAACAGGACCTGTGGGGCTGATGGTTCTCAATGCAGTAAAGCAGAGAGCTGTGGGTCTCTAATTCCACTTTCTGTTCTGTAACTTGTAATTTGTAAACAGGCTGAGACTCCCAATTGCTTGGAAATGAGATGGGTTTCCTGCTCTTGTGCCTGTGTCCTTGTCCTCCTCTAAAAAGTCTCACCAGCCCCAAATTACCCCCACTCTTCTCCTCATTTCATTGTTTTCCCCTAGGGGAACTGCAACTGAAAGTACTTGAAAGGAGTTGGAAAAGGGGCTGCTCATACACCACAGCAGAGGAGTGTCCCTCCTGTCCCTCTGGAGGAGCAAACAGAGAGAGCAATTTGTACGGAATTTCTGCCCACCAGTTCCTGAAGGGCCATGAGCCCTGGGCCTGGGGCGGGGCTGTGGATGTCAGCAGACATTTCTGAGCCTGCAGTTCCTCTCGGCACAGGCTGCCCTGGTCAGGGCACCACAGGTGCTGTGACAGGTGTGACACACAGGTTCTAAGTAACTCCAATCTCTTTCCCAACAGAGAGAGGAAACAGTCATTGCTTTGGAACTGTTGTAGCCCAGGGACTGATGCTTAGCAGTGCAAGTGTCCTACAGGAAATGCTTTTCCCACTTTATCCCCTTTTCCTCTCCCATCTCCCTCCCATCCCCATATATTTCATAGGCACATTGCAAGGCAGAGACACTTTGGTCCTCAAGGTTAATTTTTGGGGAGGTGTGAGCAAGTGAGACAGACAATAGGTTTGTCCCATAGCCCCCATTGCTAGTGTGCCACAAAGCATTTCAGTTTCGTGACATGGCCTCTCACTTGCCCCTCATTAAGCAAACCTTTGTAAAGGCTTGAGACCACAGATATAAGCAATAAAATAAATTCATGATCACTGGATATTGTGCCAAAAATACTAATTTGGTGTTAAAGAGATCTGAGACTGCACTTTTGGGTACAGCAATCATGCATAAATATTTAAAGGCTCATCTTGTCCTTGCAAAAGACTAAGCCAGTGCTCTTTCTGAAGCAGCTATTTAAGTCCAATGTTCAGTCTTCCATATGAGGGAAGAGGGTAGGAACAGTGGCTGGACTAACTTAGTTCAGAGGCACGAATATGCATTTCCAAGGTGGAAATGTGAGGTGTAGTCTGTTTTCTGTAATTCTGCCCTTAAACTTCAGTGTGAGCAGGTAATTTGCTAGCTAATAAAGCTTCATGTAAGATCTGCTGATAATTAACCATGGTTTTTTGGGTGCTGATGGCATGTACTGAACACAGCGTTTTATCATTTCTGTCCTGGTGCCTGCTTGGCAGGTTCTAACAGCAGGGTCTTTCATTTTACAGCCAGTAGAGATCTGTTATTATTGTTTAGCAAATAAATTCTAATTAGGTTAATAAATTTGTTAATTCTTGTTAATAAAAGAAGTGTTCTCCACCCCCTTGGGCTTGTGCTGTCTGGACTTGGTTACTCACGAGTCATTTTTGCTGCAGTAATTCACTGAAGTGCTGTAAGAGAACATGGGACTGGGGGGAATAACAGGAAGAGTCTCACCAAATTGTGCACTACAGTTTTGGCTACAAAGTGAACTCCTTATCATCCAATAACTACTTATTAAACTATTGCAGTGTGCATAAACTTACCAGTTCTTTAAACTGGTATTGGCCCTGTGGATAAAAATCTTTTGTTTATATCTGTTCCTCTTGAAGAAGTTTATGTGTTTGATAATATTCATGTGGTCATTGGTATTATTAGTACCTTTAGAGTAACGTGTGTATCTGGAACAAGCCCTCAGCACCAGTGTTTGCTTAGCACCTCTGCATTTAATCTGCCTTTGAACAAGTGCTACTGGAGTGGTGCTTTGAGTAACAGTCTGACTGGAAATACTAGGCTGACTGAAAGGCACGTGCAAGGACAAGACGTCATCTTTAAATATTTGTGTATTCACAGCAAAATCCAGCATATGTAAAATAGAAAATATACAAATATTACAAGGCAATAGCTCTTTAATTTTTGCAGTGCAGATATTATTCCTGTCTTCAGAGAATGTGCTAATAAGTATAACATAATGCTGTGCTAGGTTACAGTGTCAGCTTTAATGTCTGTGTCCGTGCTCTGTTTTAATACAGTAAACAAGCAATGTAATGTCTGTAAAATAGCTCTAAAAGCCTCAGTAATAACTCTTTGTAAGCAATACGGGCACAGAATGCTGTGTCATGAAAGGCAAGACTTTCTCTTTTGTCTGCAGTTGTGTGGTGTGTAAATCACATGCAAGTAAAGTCTTCCCAAATCTCAGGTGAATTAGATGGGCTCTTACCTTAGGTCAGCATTACAAGAAATACTGTGAAATTCTAGTGACATGCTGTGACACTCCATATTCATTAGTCCTTTTAATCAATTTCACTAATCAATGGTGTATTTCATTTGAAAAAAATTTACTCTTCGTGGCAGTGCACAAAGTTGATGTGCAAAAAAAAATCATGCAAAAAAACCCAGAGTACTTGCTTAGGTACTCTGTTGGTATAGCTTGTGAGAATGCAATGTTGGTAAGTCTATGTAAGTAAATAACCTACTTGTAAGAAAGATGTATCACTGATGAACAGCTGATGGTAGCTAGATTATTGTAATATTTGTCTTTTTTTGGTAAAACAGATTAATGCCAAGATATCCAAGCCTTCACAGTTTGCAGAAACCTCACATAATTTTAACCAGGGCCAAAGAAAATGGAAATTTGTGCAATACAAGCTAGCTGCAAAGTTGAAGGCATGGTACCTGCTTAGTCATGCGAAGGTTCCTGTGTCCCTCTGAAACAGAGATAAAGAGTCCTGGGCAGTTATACTAGGCACATGGTCATGATCAGAGGTAGGTAATTACTTTTAAATAATTAAACAAAGTACATTACAGCCAATTACATTACACTTAGATAAAACAAAAGTGAGCCGTATGGTGTTCTATGTAAAAGGGCTGGACACAGCCACTGCTTCATAAAGCAGCCAGAAGCATGTAACTACTCAAGGTGGTGCTAAAGGAAAGCCTGCTATATCCATAACTCCTCACTTTGAAGGGAATCCACATCCAGTAACACTGAAGCATGTTACTGGTAAATACTCTGGCAAACTGCTTTAAGAATACACGTAGATGGGGGCTTTTTTTTCATCAGACATACTGTTAGTCTTAGGTAGAAGGCAAAATTTTATGGTATGGTGATGCAGATAGAGCAATTTCTTGATAACTCGAATCAGCCTCTTTATTTCAGAGAGCTCATGCTTTCAAACCCAGTGAGTGCAGAACTCGGGGATGTAGCTGACTGATCACAGCTTTATCTTTTTCCCATGCAGTTTTAACAACAAAATGCAAAGGGACATTTTAATCTTTTCCTTGGTCTGATGACACTGAATCCCATAGTGGTGAAGTCGAAAGAGACTTTGGAATAATTTAATGTGCTTTGTTTTTTACTGCCTGTGATGTCCAAGACTGTTCACAGTCGTTATGTGTGAGTTGTGCATGTGTGAAAGTGTGAAAAGCACAAGCATGTCTACACTTTCGTGACTGCTTCTGTACAAATAGATACAGCCATTATATAAGGGGTGTTTTCAAAAGCAGCCAAGCCTAATTCTGTTCCAGTTGAAGCCAAAAGGATTTTGATTAGAGAAGGGTAAGGCCTGTGCCGTGTTATCACAGTTCATCTCAGCTGAAATCCTGAGGCTGCTGCAGTCTATGAAATACGCTTCACTCCTGACTTCGGACTTTTGTTCTGAGTGCCAAGCTAACACAAAGAATGAGTAACTTTGCAGCCTTATCAGTGTCTGTTCTTCACCTGACAGATTTTTTCCACTTTTGTAGTTCAGCTCTAAATTTCAAGGCTGTCAGTGAGTAGGAAGGGCTATCCCAAACAAGGGTACTCTACCTGAGCTTGCTCTTTAGTGCTGCAACCTCACGGCCCAGGGCTTCATTGCTCTCAGTAGCTTCATCCAGCTCCCTCTGCAGCTTCCTGCGGTTTGCGTTGATGCGCTGGGACTCTTCCTCAGCCTCCTCCAGCTGCCTTTTCAGCTGCTTGAGCCGTGTGTTGCCTTTCTCGGCCTAAAAGGAAATATCAGAGTAATGCTTTAATTTAAAATGGATCTAAGAGCTTTACATTCCTCATTTTAATTTCATGCTTCTATTGAGGGTTGTACTGAAACATGACCCAAATCAAAGATGGACGCTTCCAGCCTGAAAATAACTTTACTTCGTGGGAGTTCATTTTGCTGATAGTTACTGCATTCAGACACAACCTCGTTGTTTCTTTTACTGCATAGTCCTACCTCTGCTTTTCAGGCTTGCTGATGGATTTGCATTAGATCAAGTAAAAATTTTAATGTGAAATATGTTCAACATCTCTGTTCATGTAGCACCAAGGGTGTTGTGCACAATCCTGTATATTGCTGTGCAGTCAGACTGTTGCGCAGGCTGATTGTGCTGATTGACAAGGACTTGTGCTTTGGCACTTGATGTAGCATGGAAGAATTACATTATCCCATCTTTTAGTAATGGACAGTATGGCTTTCCCAGCATAGAATCCAAGCATACGGTCTGCTTTCTAGAAGGGCATTTGCATGAGGCACACAACATGGAATCTTCCTTTCTTAGGGCAAAACCTAAAATCTCCTGCGCCCCCGACTAAGACCTTTGTGACACAGTCTGTACCTGATCTTTGTACTGCTCTGCTTGCTTCCTCTCATCCTCCACCTGCAGCAGCGCATCCTTCAGCTTCTTGTCCTTCTGGCGCAGCGTCTTGGCCGCTGCCTGCTTCTCCCTGCAATGAGAGGGCAGCGTTTGGTGATGTGGAAGCTCTGTACTCTCCACCTGCCTTGGGCTTGTGGCTCATGAAACTGGCACCAAGGACCCCTGTGTTAAAGGTCTTACTGAATTTAGCAGGTGAATTCTAAGAAAAACTTGAAAGCGTGTTCTTCTGATCAAAACAAAACTAAATACATATCTCTGCTGTATGTTAGAGGTGCTCCAGGAGATGTGTTCTGAAACTCGAGGTGATTTCCTCAAGGAATGATCCAACAAGTGGCACAATGTGTTATGGCAATTAACCTGGCAGAGTCATAGGGCAGATACTCTAAAATGCAGGGGAGCAGATCCTTGCCTATGGTACCAGTAGAACTTTTCTGCAGTAAAATGGATTTTAAACATAAACTGTAGCAACTCCAGTTACTTGCCATATGTCTCAGAAATGAAAGAGACTTTACCAAGTTTAGTGGCACTGAGAGCCTGATGACACAAATCCCGCTTGCCTTTGTTTACTTTCTGTCTCAGTAACTGAAACAATAAATGGACAGCTGTGCCCTCTGGGAGACCAGTACCTGGCTTCCTGTTCCAATTGCTCTTCAAGAGAAGCAATTTTGGCCTCCAGAGCAGCAATTGTGGCTTTGAATTTGTTCTTCACAGCTCCCTCCATCTCCTGCAGCTTACTCTTTAGCTCTTTGTTCTGCCTCTCCAGTTGCTGCCGAGCGTTTTCGTTCTTCTGTGCAGTTGAGCGCTCTGTTGCCAGCTCATTGTTCAGCTGCTCTGCCTGCAAGGTGGGAAGGGATGCTGTCACAAGTGTTGCATGCTTTCAGATAAATGACAGGTGGCAATTTGGGATGGCAATCCTCCAGATATTCAGAACCACAAGTAGCTTTTGCTGGAATATGAACAGAAAGTGCCGTGTGCTGGAGTGAGCTGTACCTGCTGTACTGCTTTCCTCATGCGGTCACCGATTGCCTCTATGTTGCTTTGCTCCTCTTCCAGCTCTTCCTCCAGTTGGGCAATTCTTGCCTCCAGGCGCCGTTTCTCATCCTGAAGGCTTGTCCTGGAAATTTAAATTTAAGAAGTGAGTAGTTATGGCTCTGACCATATGTTATGATTGTATTATGAACTGCCAATAATTCAGAAAGAGAACTGGCTGTTTTAATGAAAGTAGTCATATGTGTGCATGTTGTCTTGTCAAGACCAGATGGCTGTTGGGAACGGAACAAAACTTCTCTTGGCAGCATTAGTAGCACGTTCAGAGCCTTGTGTGTAATTTGGTGTATTCCTACCTTCCAGAGGCAGCGCTTGCAAGTTCCTCTGCCATCTCTTCCTTCTCCTGGTCTGCTTGTTTGCGAGCTCTTTCTGCAGCAGCCAGGTCCTAGAGAAATGGAGAAAGCAGCATAGTAAAGAAATGAGTAAATGTTCAGATAGTTACAGCATGATTCAGAGGACTGGAAATTTTCTAAAGCTGGTATGAGATGGGTTGTCTTGTTAACAGAATAAATTCTTGTCATGTCATAAATCCTGGGGAAGTACAATGAAATACACTTTATCCAGCCTGCCAGCAGGTTTCTATTTTATTTGTTTTAGTCACAAGATGGCCATTTAATACAGGTAAGAATAGTAGCACTAAGCCCTAAAGAATTTACTGCTATTGAAAACAATTTGTGTTGGATCGTACAGTTCATTTCCCTTTAAGGCGGGCGATCTGTACCTTTTTCCAAGGTGATTTTTTTCAGCTCAACCTGACTGTGCTCAGATGTAGATCCAACAGCTTTAGTGGAGTGCATGGAGCATGTGGAACTTGTACCAAGTTCAATCCCTAAGAGCTGTTAGATTACTTCACTGCAGTTGTTTTGCTACTGAAGGCCATTTGTAATCTCCTTCATTCTGCTGTAGGTTTCCCACTTTACCTCCTGAAGCTGCATGAGTTCTGCTTCCAGACTCTTTGCTTTCTTCTCATTTTCTCTGGCTGTTGCAAATATTTCTTCTCTGGCAGCCCGTGCATCATCCAGCTCTCGTTGGTAGTCCTTCATCTGAGCCTTGTTGAAAAGAATAACAAATCTGTTACAATTTCAGTTGAAAGAAATGTGGATGGAACAGAACACATACACATTTGCATTGTCATAATGCTGCTGAAGTTATATTTTCTGCAGAGATCTGGTAGCACATGTTGGAAAGATATGAAATGCTATTCCAGGGAGGGCAACGTTTCCACTTGAACACTGCATCTTTTGTAATGCTTATTGTCCCTTTCTCCTCTTAATATTTGAGTACATGTACAGTCTTAATGTTTCTGATTATGAAAATTTTTGTTGTTTAATTGTTAGCATGTGACAGAACAGTTGATATGGAGATTTAAAGTATAAACAGGAACATGCTAATTCAGAGAGAACCTGATTTCTGAACAGTCTTTTATGCTCTTGAGTCAAGTGTTAGAACCCAGACTGAAGCTCTGTAAGAGATTTTATCTTATAGTTCTTTCTCTTCCTATGAATCTTAGTCTTCCTCCATGTGGGTAAGTCAGTAGCAGATGAGTGTTGGCTTGAGAATTCTGGAAGCTCTCTACTGTGATGAAATTTAAGATTTTAATCATTTGCCCTGTGAATCTTTCCACTGTCATTTGCACTGAGCGTTCAAATACTGATATTTGAACGTGGCAGTTTAGTTAAAATTCTCCCGCTGACCAATCATCTGTAATGGGCATCAAGTTCACAAATGTCACCTAACTTTTGTACTGTGGTTGTATAAGACACAGCAGTGGGAGAAACTGTATTTTTGGGGTTACATACCTGTAATTTGCGAAGTTGTTTGATGGCTTCTTCCCGACCTTTGTTAGCAGAGTCAGCCTGGCTTTCCAGGTCTTTAACATCCATCTCCAGCTTCTTTTTGGCGGCAGCTGCCAGGGCACGTTGCTTCCGCTCATCTTCCAGTTCTGTTTCATATTCATGGAGCTGATCATTAAGGAAAACAAGCTCAGTTTAGGAAAGCCCTTGGGCGCTCTTAAACACTCTGTGTATGTCTGCATAGTGTATACAGACCCCGTATCTCTGTTAACTGTCATTTCCCTGGCAGTTAAAACAGATTTCCATTTTGTCCCAAAATTAAAGCTTTTTGAAAGGACTCAGCAATTTGGGTTCTGTATTCACTGAAATATGTGTGTTGCAAGATGATGACTACAGCAGTCGTTCTTGCTGTCACAACACTTCTGTACAAATAAGTTTTATCCTGTTTTCATCTCCAGTGCTTTTGTGTGCATTCAGTATACCTTGGGAAGACAGATATATTAGAAGTTGTCTTTTCTCACTTGCAATGAGAATACAGGGAAAGTGGTTCTGACTATGTCAGAAATAACAATTCATATGTTCTATACTATATTGGTTGTAGAGTTAAATAGCTACATTTGTTGGTAATTGTGCATCTGATACTGAAACAGGGAACTCCCCCTGCCTTCTTCAGTACAATAACCCTTTTTTTCTTTTCTTTTTTATCACCAAGTTCAAGTGTCTTGGGTTGCAGTGCAAGATGTACCCAGCAGTGTGTATTCTATCACCATCTGTTGAAACAGGGGTGGGGGGTGGGGTGGGGTAATCCTCTGTCAATGGGCCAGCTGTTAAAAAACCAGNTGGATCTTCAGAGAAAACTACACTCTTTCTACAGGATCACTGCTTCAACAGAACCACATCTGCCACTGCAGGAGGACTGCAGCCACCACTTAATGGCACTGCCACCAGCACCCTGACCCACAGGGTGTCAGGTTGTATTGTGACTCTGTCAGTGGCTTGGTGTTTTGTATTACTGCATTTTTATTTTAATTCTCCTAATACAGAACTGTTGTTCTTATTCCCATATCTCTGCCTGAGAGCCCCTTAATTTCAAAATTATAATAATTTGGAGAGAGAGGGTTTACATTCTCCATTCCAAGGGAGGCTCCTGCCTTCTTTAGCAGACACCTGTCGTTCAAACCAAGACATCAAGGCAATGTAATGCTTTTCCTTCATTATAGTTAGTGAGGTGCTTTAATAATGGCATTAGGTTGGGGCCTTTCAACAGGCTAGGTTAGATATTCACAAAGGCAAAGTAGGGAATGGTACCTGTCTGAGGAGTTGCCTTTTCTTCTCCTCATTCTGTTCATCTCTGGCTTGTAAATCTCTTTCAAACTGGCCTTTCAGGGCCTGCATATTAACTTCCAACCTGAGTTTGGCATCTTCTGCAGCCTGTAGCTCATCCTCTAGCTCTTCTAATTGTGTCTTCATCTCTTCTACTTGCTGTTCAAGGGTCCGTTTAGATTTCTCCAATTCATGGACCTTTCAAGCAATGAGAATTTAATAGACTTGTTATGAGAAATAAGAGTAATTCTAATTATACACGGTATACCTTCTCTATAGGCCACATTTGAAACTATCAGGTGTGGACAATGAATGAACTAATTTACACTGAAAATGCCAAATTAGCTTTGTTTTGTACATTTGCAAAACTGTCTTAAAATAACAACATTCTCTTTATCCCAATCTTTCATTTTTAATCTAGTCAAATATAATTTAATTTATTTAGTATTAGAAGTAATATAATCATATTCCTCTAATAAAATAAGTGATTGGCAATACAGAAGTGGAAATTTCCTGCAGTTATGTAAAGTAAATATAAGGCAGGCCACAAAGTCAGATATAACTAATCAAATAAGATATGCAGAGTTTACAGTTTCAAAGAACTGTAATAAACTAGTACGTTATTTAGAATCAGTTAGAATCTCCTTCATGCTTGAAGTTATGTTAAAAATAAACATAGCCTACAGTTACTTTGCCAAGTCCCTTGAAAGTTTGGCCACAAATGGAATAACTTTTGAATTTTTTATGAAATATCTGATCTTGCTGAATGGATTTATGTGCTGCAGAGAATTTCCCACACTAAAAACAATGATCTCTTTTTTTAGCTGCTATTTTAAGTTATTGTTGTGGAAATTGTTCTAAGGCCAAAACTTACATTCTTGCCAACATCATCTTTGGAGCTAACAAGATCTTCCATTTCAGCTTTCAACATTTTGTTTGTCCTCTCCAGTTCTTCTTTGGCTTCCAAAGCCTTTTCAAGTGCTCGAGCCAATGACAGAGCCTTTGTTTCCTTTTCTCTAGCTTCAGCCTCTGCTCTGTCCCTTTCATCTGCATATTTTGAGGAGATGTTCTTCTCTTCAGCTAGCATCTGTAAAAAAGTAGTGTCAATACTGGAGTTCATTAGTAACGGGGCTTTTCTATTGCAGCTGTCTTGTCAGTTGTTAATGACAGAGAAGAATCTCTGCTTTTGATAAAGGCATGTAAATACAAAATTAACCATTTTTTGTATAATAAAATTTTAGATAATTTTTTGTCCCCTTGTCCCAGTAAACCCTCTGTGAGTTCCAGACAGGTGATAACACAGCAAGGGAGAATCTAAAATCCATACCTGATCAAACTTCTTCTGTTTCTTCTCCAGGTTGGAGACCAGCTGACGCTGGTTGTCTAAGTCCACCACCAGGTCATCCAACTCCTGCTGGAGCCTGTTCTTGGTTTTTTCCAGTTTGTCATAAGAAGCAGCCTTTTCCTCAAACTGTTGTGTGAGACTTTCAATTTCTTTCTGAAGTTTCTTTTTGCCTTCTTCCATGAATTCTACTGTGGTGGTAAATTCCTGTATCTTCTTCTTAGAGTCAGAGAGCTGAAATTTGAATTCAGAGAACAAATCTTTGTAGCGGTGACAACAAAGCTTGGCAGAGAGACAAAAACTTGGTGAGGAGACAGCTAAGACCTGGCACTTTCCTAGTTTGACCTGTGTGAAGCTGGTGACAGTTACCCATCACCCAGCCTTCACAAAATGAGTCAGAGTACAGGCCTAGGATGCACATACAGGCCTTGTGTGCAAGACTGTGTGTGGAGCTACCTTGCATTCGTACCTGTCCTAGGGATGACACTTTAAAGGACAGGGAGACTGCTTTCTCCATTGTGGAGCACCACTGGTGCCATCTGGGCTAACAGCACAAATTCCCTGAAGGTCTGTGTTCTGTGCCAGGATAATTCTATGGATCTTCTGGAACTGCCGACACAACTCTGAGTGATGGAGCTAATGATTTAACTGGCACTGATGGCACTGATACCTGTATTGTCAGTGTTGAAATATGTCGCTCCAGATTTTGTTTTGCTTCTATTTCTTCATCCAACTGCTCCTGCAAGCTGTTCTTGTCATCCTCCAACTGGCGGAGCTTGGTGGACACATTTAGCTTCTGCCGCGTTTCTTCCTGAAGCAGCTCCTACAGTCACCACATCGATTGGCAAGACAGTCATTAGTTTAGGTCTTTTTAATTGTACATTTTATGAATATTGTAGGTGAGCTGATCTTGGATGCAAGTTACCTGTGTATCTTGTAGCTGTGATCCTAAGGCTGCAACATCTTTGGTCAATTTGATATTTTTGCTTTCTGCTTCATTGAGCAAACCGGTGACATTTTCAACCTCCACCTGTGAGATGCCGCAGGGAATAAACTCAGTTATTTTGCAAAGCTTCAAAATCTTCCTTAAACTTTAGTTTCCTTGGATTTGTCTGAAATCTTATCTAATGCCATTTTTGTCTAGTTTACCATAGTATTTATTACTCTGTATCCAAACCTAGTCATGTTCATAAAGCAATAATAGTATGATCCTTGCAATGAATTGCAAAGGAGAATAGGGATTTTGGATGCATTTTCCTTCTTCTTCCCAAGTTTGACAGAAGTTGATGTATTTGATTATATTTTTTATCCACCAGTTTAAAATAATAAAGCAAAGCTTTATATTATACTATAGCTATGAACAAGATGTAACAATAAGCTTGATTAGTAAATCTGGACATTGAACATCTACCAGACAACCATTTAAATGATCTTTAGTTATTTCTGAAGCTGTAGATAAGTGAGCATTCTCCTTTCATTGTCATCTTTTCTGAGCATGTGTGTTTAATAGCCGTCTGATACATTTCCAAAAGCTACATACCTGTCAATCTTCCCCACCACCCAAAAATGAACAAGCAGAAAGAAACTGTCAGATCTGCATCATGATCACTGAATCAGTGATGGCATTACAGGCTGCAACACGTACAGAGGGGTGGTGAGACTGAAAGCTCCCAGTTCCATGAGATGGAATGGTTGTAGTTGATTAATTGTTAATTAGTTGATTAATAGTTAATCAGTGATAATTGAGGTAGGAGTTTAAGGTAACAAAAAATGAGCATTTTGGCTGCAGGGCTGTAATTCCTCTAGATACACCCTCACAGAACAGTATAAACTGGGTTTCTCAGGCCCATGCATGGTGTTACAGCGAAGCTTTAAACTCCTTCCTACCTGTAATTTATGAACTTTTTCATTGAGTTCTGTCCGAACACGCTCTCCCTCGGTGTATTTGGACTGTAAATCCTGCAGCTGTACTTCCAGCTTCTTCTTCTTGTGCTCCACATCTTGTTTGGCCTGATTTAGGCTTCTGACTTCATTAGCCAGATCAGCATTGTCTTTCTCCAGTGACTGTTTGGCCTTATCCAAGTTTGCTTTAGCCTACAAGCATGTGAATAAGTGAATAAAGATGATTTATAAGAGGAAATTGCGTTATCTAGGAGATAGTTGTCAATGAGATGGATTTCTGTTTACCCGTTTGAATTGTTCCAGCTGCTCTGTGAGCTCTTCCACAGCCTGAGTGTGCTTTTGCCTCATCTCCTGGACCTGGGCTTCATGAGTTCGAGTCTCCTCCTCCAGAGCTCTCTTCAGCACCGTGACCTCCTGCTCCCGCTTTGCTCTGGAAGGTGACACGTGTCAGTGGAGCAGCAGCAGCTAAGAGCACTCCAGCCCTACTGCAATGCCAGTGGGGCAGTATTGTACTGAGCTTGGTGACATTCCTTTTTACCCCTTGTGCTACATACACCTCCATACCTGAGCTCCTGCTGAGTGGCTGTGGTATCCAAAGTATCCTCAAGCTCTGTCTTAAGAGCCTCCAGCTCTTCACCGAGGTCTCTCTTTTGCTTTTCTGCTTTGTTTCTTGCAGCTTTTTCAGACTCCAAATCTTCCTGGAGATCAGAAATTACAGATTCCAATTCACGGATCTTCTTGAGGGCATTGTTCTTCTGAGTAGTTTCATCTTCAAGCCTTTTTGGAAAAAGAGCATTTCATTTTAGAAATTAAAAAAAGTAATAATTTCACTTTGAGGAAGTCAGTATACATTTAAGATTTATAAGTTCTGTGCAAGAAAGTGCCGAGGAAGGGGAGGACTGATGCAAAAAAAGATCAGACAGCTGTACTTTAGCTGGATGCAATGTATGGAGATGTTAATCAGTTGATTCAGCAAGTTTTGGTGGAGTGTTTTCCCTCTTAAAGTTATACAGAAAATCCACTGGATTCTGGATTCTTGATTCTGGATCAAGGTCAGACTCTTAATTAATTTTTGCATATTGCCTATGAAGTAGATTGTTACATTTCATCGTACTTGACAGCACTGCCCTTGCCTATGGGAAGAAGACTATTCATTGATACCTGGAGGTAATTTAATAAAATAGATTATTTGTCTATGGACAAGCAATAGCGTAACTATTTTTCACAAAAAGACATTTGGAAAATGGGGAAGCACATGGAGGGGATGAACTGAGAGATAAGATTCATGGCTGGAGCTTCTCAGTGTCTGGGAAGGGGCAAGATATGTTCCAGCCTGGGCTTTCCACCATGTGCAGGAGTGAGTACCTGGCCAGAGCAGCCTGCAGCTCTTCCTCCTTCTTGGCCAGTTGTGCCTTCAGGTCAGCAATTTGTGCCTGGAGCTCTGCAATCTGCTCGTGTAGATCATTTGCCTCCCCTTCCAGCTTCCTCTTAACTTTGTCCAGTTCTTGTCTGCTCTTCTCTTCCTTCTTCAGCCGCACTGAAAAAGGAGGGATTTTGGTCACCAGACTGTGGTAGTGCCAGGAGTCCTTAATCTGATCTCAAACTTAGGCAAAAAAATGGTTCTGGCCTCTAGTGTGGCCATGCATTTAACTACGAGTAACTGTGTTTTTGGAGCAACATGCAATGCCTTATTTCTAGCCATCCTAAAGAATCATTTCTTTCTCTTTCTCCAACATAAGCATTTTTCCCCCTCATTTTTCTCTCTTTTATATATAACAAATAAAAGGTTTCTGTTGTTTGACAGCATGGGGATTTGGTGATTTTCATCAAACTGGCTTCAGCATAAAAATTTGGAAATACCCCACAGATTTTTAAAAAGTTCTCTCCAAATTCTGTTTAGGTTTTTTTGTTCTGTGCCAAGGAAAAAGAAGAAATTCTACAACCCCCCCAATAAACTATTGTACATTTTACCTTCAAGTTCAGAAATCATAGATTCATGTTTGTTCTTGAGCTTTGTAAGATTTTTGGCTTTTTCTTCTTCTTCTGCAAGATTTGTTGTTAGATCACTTATTCTTTCCTCAAGTTGTTTTCTTTCCTTAAGAAAAATAAAATATTTCTGTTAGCAAATGTGTCTGTCATTAGTGATCATAAATCAACTCTTTGCCAACCAGAAATGTCCAAGAGACTGTCCTTTAATGCTGTATTTCTTGAGACTGTAGTGATACATTTCAATTTTTCAGTTACAGAGGAGCTATGGAGTGGTGCCTATGACTTCCATGTTCTCTAAGCTGCTGCTCTTAAAATCTTGTGCTCTCTCTGATGGCTGCTAAGTACAGGGCCCAGTTCACAGGAGCATTCCCTTTTTAAAAGTACTGGAATACATTCTTACTTCCAGTTTTAATCATGAAGTTTGGTTGAAATTAGTTGAAAACCAAGAGAATTATTTAGTCTGCTCTTGGACAAGAAGACATGTCTTCCACTGATTGTCCTTGACTGCTGTAAATATTTTGCTTGAAGATATTGTTGCTACAGCAGATCTCAAACACAGTAGTTTTACACAATTTGGAATTGTTTAAATGATCACGGGAAAATTATCAGAAATTCATTTGATGCAGGCTGGACTGATGGTGTGGTGTAACTGTACATCGATTGTTCTAGTGGAAGAGAAGGTTTTCTCTCAACTTTCACTATTTTCTGAGTAAAGAAAGTAGACCCAGAACACTCACCTTGCTTAGCTTGTTATTCTGATCTTCCATTATCAGAATATCATCTTCCATTTTCTTTATCTTGCTATCTGCTGCTACTTTTTCAAGTTGCAGTTTCTGCCTTGCAGCTTCTTCTTCTTCCAGCTGTTCCTCAAGGTCCTTTGGGGGGTAAAAGAAACCCACAAAACGTGAATTCTGGAAATAAAATACTGCTTATATAATTCTTAAGAAATGCTTAGTATTTATTACTGTGTGCTGTAAACTTCGCTGTTCTGCTCATGAAGTAGACAATCTGTAATACTTGACAACACAGAAGGAAATATTTGTTAAAATAATGTTTTGGAGAAAAGATTAGATTGAGATGAGGAAGAAGAGAACTCTGGAGGAAAGAGCATCAATTGATTGTCCTTCCTTCAGTAGCATAGACATATATCCTACAGAGGGTTGTGCAGCAAGCAGTGTCCTAGGATCTGAAGTTTTCCAGTCTGTGTTGCATCTCAGTGAGATCCAAGTTATTGTCTATATTTGTCACTTATCCCTCCTTACCAGCATTTGTTGTTGCATCTTTTTCTTCTCTGCCTGCAGCTGCTGGCTGCGCTCCTCCTCCTCCTCAATTCTGGCTTCCATCTCATGCAGGATCTCTTCCAGCTCTTGTTTCTTAGCAGCTAAACGGACTCTCATCTCCTCAGCCTCAGCATACAGCTCAGTTTCTGCCTGAAGCTGCTCTGCCAGGAGGTTCTTCTCTTCAACAAGCTGCACAATAAAATGGAGAGGAAGTTAAGGCTTGGAGAGCAAATTAGTTGTTTTACTGGACATTTCTGGGGTACAGGCAGGCAGCTCCACCATACATTCTTGTGTGGATGTTGGGCCTTTACTGAAGGGACTTGGAGCTTGTCTGCCGTGACTTTCTGCTCTGGACAATTGCTATGAAGACAGTGAGTGCAAAGGAGAGAGACACCTTTATTATAACAGCTTCTAGACATGGTAAAAGAACAGCTAGTGTTTCCCAGAGGCTCAGAGCTGTAAATCACCTGTGAGTGTTTCAGTTCCAGCTCCTTCAATTCACTCTCTGCTTTTTGTTGTCTTTCCTTAGTTTTTTGCAGTTCTTCATCCTTGGCCTGCATTTCTTCCTCTTGGCGGGTGACTTGCAGCAGTGGTTTCACCTGGAAATGGAAAGGATTTTTTAAGAATGTTTCCCGTCAGTATTTGTGTTGCTGAGCATGGTGCTTAAAGGACTGACTGGCACTAACTGTAGTGCTGTCATTGCTCAAGAGTGGACAGATACTGTCCAGCCAAGCTTGATGGGAACATCTTTAGAGCCCCAAGCCTCAGCAGTGTTGCTCTTGGCTGTCTCTATGTTAATTCCTGGGGCCTTGTGAGCACCTCTACCTCTGAGAGTGTCACTTTTGAAATGTCTCCAGGCCTATTTTCATTCCTCGATGTACAAAGTTACATCTGCATAGAAAGGCAATGTGCACACACAAGTGTGTGTTACTGCCTATTTCTGGTTGCAGAGGAGATTGCTATCAATACAAATAGGAAAAGTTTTCTGAATCCAAACTGAAGGCCATTTGTGAAACACCAGAGCCTCTTTAATAAGAAAATAGACTTCATTTGCATGAGTGCCCAGCAGGAGAAAGTTCAGTGTTCCAGTTAGGAATTCCCAAGCTACTTGGTTCCCCATAGATACATCACTCTGGATGTTGAGAAAATTCAGTTTTACTCATTGTTCCTTTTCCACCCCTGTAAGGTTGTTTAATTTTGTGTCAATTAAAAAAAGTCTCCAAACATGCAAAATCTTTTATGAATTTCTGCTTAACTAGATTGCTTTCTTCTCAAGCTAAAACTACCTTTAATGTTAATTGCATTATAGAACTCTCCAGAGTATCTCTAACCCGAAATTTTGTGAAACTTATGAGGCTCTTGCCACCAGCTGCAATGGGCTTTGGAACAAGGAGTGTGCCTGACAAGATGTACCTTGGTATCATGTGCATTTAATTTCTTTTGGAAAACTGAGGAGAGATTTACTGATAGCGGTCACTCACTTTAGTAAACAGTCTCCACCACTGCCAGTTCCTCAGCTTCAGGTAGGCAGCACAATTTCTTTGGATAACCTTCATTGCTGTCAACTGCTGCTGTCTCTTGGCGAAGGCTCTGTTATTAAAAAGGTAAAGCAAATTGGTTCAGTCTGGGAATAGAAGGTGTTTGCAAGGTACACACATTAAGCAAAGAAACTTCGTCATGAGAGTCTGCTGATGAGCCACATGGTTTGGGGAGTCTGGCACAAATTTTTTTGTTGCTTTAACAATGCCTGTGCTTTCCTGAGGAAGAGTGATAACTCTGGTTAGCTGTCTGGTACTTTATTTTGGGGTTTTTGGCTGTTTGTGTTCCATGGGTAGGCATAGATGTGTAGATCTAATTCTTGGTGTGAACATCTTTTCAGAGTACACAGGCACTCAGATCTTGTTCTTGAAACGTATTTTCTTTGTCTGGCAATTTGAAAACCTTTTATGGAGGAAAGTATGCAGGAAAAAAAGGTATTGTTGATAGTTTTTTGGTGTACATTAACTAAAACCATGCTAGATGATCAGTGCTCCACACTGAAGCTGTAGAAGAAATTATTTTATGTTTTATAGATGCCAGTAGTGCTGCTACTTGTAGTGCATAAGACTCCAGTCATGGCATAGGATGCTCCTTTTCCTGCTAGTACAAACACATAAATGTTTAAATGATAGGTCATTGTTTCAGCTTATTTTACAGAGGGGTGTGAACAGCCTCACAGTGTAACTGCTTCCCTAATTATTACACTAATAAATATTAATTACACTAATCAGTCTTTTCTGGACTGGAAGTAAAACCTTCATTGGACATGAGTTTTAATGCAATATAAATAGTAATGAAATACCTCAGTATCTTCTGTTTGTTATATGGAACACTAAAGACCCCTGCAGATACTCTGCTGCAGAAAACATTCGATTTGTTTGCACATATTCTTACTTTCTTGCCAGGTAGCCTCGGGACATAGCTTGGAAGGTGATAATAACGTCTGTGATCTTCAGGTCTCTCTCTTCTTCCAGGTGAGCCAGAACACCAGTTCTGAAGAAGATTTTACTCTGTCCAATTCTGTACAAGTTGGGATCAAGCTCTAGTGCTTTGATCTGGAGGAAAACAGGGATATTTTTTAACTCCAGTGCTGAGGTTTAGGGTACTAAAAATCACTTCTCATTTCTCTTCAGTCTCAACACTTTTATATAAGAAATATAGGCCTGATTATCAATAGGATCAAAAATGCTTTCCTCACCATGAGTATGCAAGCCTGCTTCCCATCCATGAATCCTTTAGGAATGGCATTTGCAGCGAGAATTTCATATCTGCCAAAAGATGCTTATGTTAGGGAGGTTGAAACACACTGGGTGGTTTTGTACAGACAGAGAGGTGTTAGAGCACTGCTAAGCCCCAGAGCTGGGGCTGAGGGGCTCGTACCGCTGGCGGAACTCCTGGAAGACGATCCTGTTGGGGAATCCCTGCCGGCAGATGCGGATCCCTTCCAAGACACCGTTGCAGCGCAACTGCTCCAGCACTAAATGGGCGTCGAGTTTGCCAGACTGAAAAGGGAACAGAAGGTATTTTTAGCACAAATTTACAAAAATGTTACCGTCCACGTATCTGTGTTTGAAGACAACGTTCAACTCTGCCATGTGCAGCGAGCAGCTCAACAGGAGTAACGTGTCAGGAGTCTGAAAACCGAGCATCTGAAATTTACCCTTTTTTCATGATTTGGAATGATGCAGCGGACAAAGTTGGGATTGGTGTTCCTTAGGGTGGTCATCAGTTTGGTCAGCTGCTCCTTATAGAGTTGTCCAACGGTACGGAACATGCCTTTCTTGGTTTTTGAAGCACTGGGGAGTGAGCTTTCACTCATCTTAGCCATTTGGTCCAGCCCAACTATACGGTCCACTGAAATAGAAAAGAAAGAATAGAACATTTTATATAAACTATCCTTGCCTCACATCACACCCATCACTGGTATTGTTACACTGCAGCTTGCCAAAGAGGACAGGTATACTTTTTATTCAGTAGGAGCATTCTGACAAATGTACTAGAAGCCCTTCTGGGTAAACAGTTGACTTCGGTCAAAGATGAAAATGTGGATTTTGTTAAGTAGTGATAGAATGGAACAACTGAATACCCAGAATATATTTTATTATGTCCATGAATTAAATAGGACTCCACAGAACTTACATGAGAGGCTTCATTAAACTTAACAATAACCTGTATTAAATGAGGTCTACAATTTTACATATTCAGCAGCATTTTAACAGTGTAAGGAATAATTTTTATTCTGTTGCTGAATAATATTAAGAAAATTTTTTGATAGTGTTTAAAACTCTAACGAAGTTTTTCATTAATGATGTCTTTAGAACACATTATTCTTATGTCTAAGTTCAGTCTCTTCTAAGCTTATCATGTTCACACTTGTGTGTTGCCAGCAAGAGATGGCTGTCAAAAAGTTCTGGTAGGAGTTTCTCCCTTTAAACCCCATCACTGATTCAGAGTTGTGATTCATACCATCCTTCCAAAGGTCTGCTACAAATTTGTCTGAAGACTGGTTCAGCAGAGAAGTTACATTGTCATTTAGTGGATCCATGTTCTTTGTTAGCCAGGCAGTTGCATTGTAGGTAACCTGCAGGGAACAGTGAGAGCTACATCAAAAATTTGTCCTTGATAAGAAATCTGGAGTGTCCAAGAACACAGGTCACTGTATTAACACAAAATCAGACAAACAATGTGTGAAAGTTTCCAGGGTTGAGAGTTGAGTATTTTTTCTCACATATACTAAGGTCTTTAAAAAGTCTGTTTGCTAGAAAAGAATCCAAATTACATGGATTTTCAATAACCTCAGTGATGGTAATTTTTGTTTTCTTGTGAGCTTAGCACAACCATGATTTGCAGATCTTAATTTCATGTGTTGTGTAATTAAAGCACTTAATAAGCACATTTCATAATTAAAACCATGTCTCATCAATGCAGGTACCAGAATTTTTCTGTTTGATCCTGTGGGTATCAAAGTATCAAAGTTCCCTAAGTCAAAATAGCTCAATCTGTCCAGTACCTTTCCTGCATAGTGCATTATACAGAACTCTGTTTTGTCCTTGAGCTGCTTGGGCTTCTGGAATTTGGGATGGTTGCCTTGTTCTTGAATTAGTTTCTCCACAAAGGACGTGTCAGTAGCCTTGGGGAACCAGCACTCTTCATCCAGCAGTGCCAGGACGCCGGGAGGGTTGGTCTGCAATGGGAGCAGTATCAGAATTGTCACAAGCAGAGGCAAAGACAGAGCACCACCTTCTTCACCCCATCTGAGGTTGCAGATCCTTCCAGGAAAGAAAGGACCTCTTGTACTGGCACATAACTGCTAGTATCCCACCTACAGAGAGAGAATCTTACTGGTCTTTCGATCAGCTCAATGCAAGGTTGCAGGTCAAGGCCAAAGTCAATGAAATTCCATTCAATGCCCTCTCGCTGGTATTCCTCTTGCTCCAATATAAACATTGTGTGGTTGAAAAGCTGCTGAAGTTTCTCATTAGTGTAGTTGATGCACAGCTGCTCAAAGGAATTGATCTGTGAAGAGGAAAGAAGTGAATTCGTAACGTTAGAAAGATACCTTCAAGAGTGAACTTAAATGACAAGATTGTATTTGCTATTTTGTATTTCTTTTTAAATATCAAAATAATTAAAATTCAAGGATCTATATGAGTTTAATCAGCTTGTGTCCCACAGTACAAACCTCAAAAATCTCAAACCCAGCAATGTCAAGGATGCCCAAGAAAGAAGCTCCTTGTCTTTTTGTTTTATCGAGAGCTTTGTTCACGCGAGCCAGGATCCAACGGAAAAGACGCTCAAATTTTGCCTTGGCCAAAGCTTCTATGGCAAAGTCTGCCTGGAAAAGGTAAGAGGAGATAGTAAGTGAAAGCAGAAACCCACTTAAGTATTAATTTCTTTAGAAATGAGACAGCAAATGGATGTTTCCCTTTAGACAAGATGTAAGGAGAAACAGAAAGAGGAAAAGGGAGAATAGCTTCAGGAGAGCTGAGCAGAGTGCATGTGGTACCTGCTCTTTGGTCTGAGCTTTCTGGACAACATCTCGTCCGACCTTGATCCTTGGGGTCAGAATAGATCTTGTGAAATCTGTCACATTAATCCCCATCAGGTGGCACACTTTTTGCGCAGCTAGAATAAAAAAGTGAGATTTTATTTCAGACTGAATTGCCTCAGCTGGTCAGTAAGCGTGAATATGAGTTGCTCAGCAAATATGCAGAATTATTTATTTTCCTTAAAAGCTCCTCTGTTGTACATACAAGAGATGGAACTTGCCATAAAAGTAACATTTTGATCCAAGAAACAAATTCACCCTTCATCAATTTATGGATTCAAGATTACTAGAAGAGGTAATGATAATTGAGCTGATTTTAAGCATGGTTTATATTTTAAAGCCTGAGAGCTAAATAGATAATAGCAATTAAATAAAAAATATTGATAAAAGTGCTTATTCAGTTGCTGTTTTATGAATTTCTTAATATTAACTGAATTTTAAAGTTGAAAACGTACCAGTATCATCTGGCATAGAAGCTTGATCAGTGTTTCTTTCCTTCTTGAAGACAATATTACCCAGTTGTAGGACAGATGAAACGACCCTCAGTATAGCTGTAAGAGAAACAGATAATATAAATTAGGAACAGAATGGCCACGTTTTGAAAACTCTGTTCTCTGCAATAACACTCTATTGCTGTGATAGTCTGTACCTCTCTGGAAAGAGTATGCCTTGTTTTAAAGGACTGTGCCATAAACTGCAGGAGTTTGAGAGCTGATGGAGCAAAAATCTCCCCAGTCTGTGCAGTGGAGCAAATGGGCCAGTCTGGGAACACCAGCACCCCTAACTAAGTTATGCTGGCTCCCCAGGCACATCCCCATATCTTAGGAATTTTTCTCCCTCTCACAGTGCTGTAGCATCTTCCCTGCTCAGTCACTCAAGAGTATTTTTGCCTTTAAAATAAAAAATATATCTGAATTACCAGCAGCTTCAAAAATATGTGGCACTTCTGAATGTCCTGCTATTCAGGGACATATGGATATCTAGTTGTGCAACTAAAATCAAATGTATACATATCTTTAAAGGATTAGTGTCAAAATACAGAAAAGGTACTTATTAATGTTTGATTACTAAAATATACATAAATGTGATGCCACCTAATCTCGGGTAGTAAAATCTGCTGATACATTACAGATGAGATTGTATCAATCTGGGGAGTTCTATTTGTTTATCTGTAAATTTACTTAATTTACACAGGAGAAGAATACTGTCCTGATGGGCTTCTATTTTAGAGCAGAGGGGTTCAGACAGTAGAAGAATGACTCCTGTTGCTGCAGTGGAGAAAGCTGCTGTCCACACCCGTACCGGTGGGAGGGCAGACCCGTGTGCACCAGCACCACCATCCACCCCAAGGCTGGGGTTTTGCTTAGCATCCCTCGGTCCTGATACAGGTGAGGGATGTGCTCTGCTGCTGCTGCAGCTGCTCCAAGGCTCAGGCAGTGGGAGGACGCTGCTTTTGCCACCAGGTGTCACTTGGGACATGGCGATTTGCATCCGAGGGCCCTGCACGCTCCCAGCAGCACTGAGAGGTGAAAGCTATGCAGGTGGATGTCCCCAGCAGGCTCACATTTTCAAGACAGTTTAATTGTTGTTTCATGCTCTTTGATTTTATTTCTCTTTTCCCTGAATCAGTGAGTACATATGAGCTATTTAAGCCTGTTCCATTTCTTTCAAAAATAAATCAGATTATTTTGCATGCAACTTTTTCATGCTAATTGTTAGAAAGTTCTTCATTAAAGCCATTCTTCAAATGACTTTAAATGATCATTAGTGTTGATAGAGCTGGCTTAGACTCAGTAATCTCTTTTTGGATATGTAGGGGGTTCCAATGAGAAATATTCCCTTTCATAAACACAAATTAGCTTTGTAAAGTGATTGTTCTGGACAGAATTAACCTCTGCATTTGCATTTCTATGTAGTGTCACTTGCAGATGTATATCTTGAATGCAGTGTTGATAATAATTCTCACCTGTCTGTTCCTCATCAGTAAAGCCCATAATTTTCATGGCTTCCAAGGTCTCCTGGAACATTTCATCATCTTGTTGGGAAGGAATAGGCACGTAGCCACTAGATAGAAAGGTGTAATTGTTGAAGCCTTCGAGCAGCAAATCATCTAAAAAGAAGAAAAAAAGCTTTATTTAGGTGCTTCTACTTAACAGTCTTGGTTCATGAATTCTCCTAAGGAACAACAGAAAAAAACCCCAACGTTATCACCATAGGAAAATTCTGCTTGTATGAGGACTTAAGGGCTTTGTCAAATATTCTCAAAATAACTATTTAGCAAGCTTGATGGTATTAAGTTTCTAGTTTTCATTAGTGACTGGGGAATGTCTCTGCACTTTGGGGCAGTTTTGTGTCCTATGGACTCAAATCTCAGCCATTCTTCCCAAAATTCTTTTATTTAGTGCCATATATAACTTACTCAGAATTATTCCTCTCCCTATGGGGATTCATAGCCCATAATAATAAGAATGGAACCAGATAACAACTAAAGTGGGCCAAACTAACAGGCTATTCAACCCTATTCTATGGCCAACAACAGATTCTTAGGTAAGGAACATAATAGCCAGGGAAAATAAAGAGTAACCCATTGCTTTTTACTAACAATGAGTGATTTAGGGAAATATGTCATATTTGAACCATGATGTTCCAATACATCTGAAGCTGTGGCTTTCACAGTGTAATAATGTGCTGTGGCAAAGACATACTCTTAATTTATTTTAAAACAATGAGCTGATACTCTTGTTGGAATCCTCAATTTCTTTTGTGTAAAGCAATTAACACAAAATTAATTGTGTTAACTTTAACTAACCCTCCCAATTTATCTTCTTGATATTATTCAAGATGGGATCTGAATGGGTCTACATCTCCTGTAAATTAAAATATTCCATAAACTGCAAACAACCTGCCTCAAACAGGTGGACATGAATTGATGCTTTCATCTGAGAAAATTGTTTTCTATAGCTAAATATAGACTAACATAGCTACTTCTACAACTATTTATTTATAGTAAAGATTGAATGACATGCAATTACAGAAATTAAGAGAAATACTTAGGCAAGCCATTGCTCAGACTATTCATTAGTAAGGAACTTACTTCTCATTTGTTCAGAAGCTCCAGCAATCAAATAGTAAAAGATGTGAAAAGTTCTTTCATCTTTAGCCTGACGAATTGCACGGGATTTTTCAAGCAAATCTGTTTGTAAAGTGTGTTAAAAAAATCAATAACATGATTCTGTCCGTTCTTAATTGTGTCATCAGCCTCAGGACTATCAATAGCATTGTTGAAATATTTGCTGTGAACTTGTCTAACATGAATATGTGTCTAATTCTGTGGCAGGAGCTCTGCTATTGGTATAATCCTTACCACAATAAGCAGATCAATTTCTTATTTGCTATTGCAGTAATAATTAATTATTTTATAGGGTATCAATTAATTAGGTAATTAACTAATTAATTAATAGGTAATCATGGAAGTAAGCACAATAGCCCTAAATTATTCTAAAATCCAAGCTATAAAACTAATAGTAACAATATAACTCATACCACTTTGAAAATGAAGCACCAATACAATTTTTTCAACATATGGTGGGGCCGCTAGAAAAAAGGAGTTCTTGAGGTGAATATTGTAGGCATAAAAGCAGTAAACCCAAGTTTTATTTATGAACCATTTTTGTGACTATAAGCTAATAAAAATGAAGTTATCAATAGCGGAATTATTTCAATAGCAGTCAGTGATTCACTCTTTAAAAGCTAAAGTGCTGTGGATAAAACTTCAGTTGAGACAAAAAATGTTAAACCAGGATTTTTTCTAAGGATCAGTTGTCAAAATAAGAGCAGAGTGATAAACTGTTTGTTGCTTGATGCTACACTCAAGGGATAAGGTACTTTTTTATAGTTGCATTGTTCTTTCTCATTTATTGGAGTAAGAAGCTCATTCTGTATGCAAAGATGAGCAGTGCAACACTGAGGTAACCACCTGCATATTAGTATGTTCATTAAAACATACTAGCTCATAAACATAGCCAAGGGAACAGGCAACATACTTGACAAGCAAGGTCAGACCGAGCTGAATTTCTCTGTCCATTTTCCCTGAAAAAATACATCAAGGTTATTGATACACAGCTCCCTGCTCTGGGTGTGTAATTTGACACAGCAGTTAGTATTTAGCATCCAGGCAAGACAAGTCCTCTAGACATGAAGACCTCCCTTGCCACTGCCTTAGGTATGTGCTGTCCAGTTTCTGAAGCTGTATTTGGGCAATAGCTCCCTTTCCTATAGCTGAGAAAATAGCCCTGAAAACATAAACCTGAGAGCAAGACAGAAGCTGATATCAGCACAAATGGGGCCACTTCCCTCCCTCTTTGTTCATAGCAGCCTCAGCAATATTTGCCTTTCTAGACATGCAGTGAGCCTGTTTATCTTACTTCCTCTCAGCCTAGTGCAGCTCACTGGAAAGGATACAAGTCTCTATGTTTGCTCCAACAATGTAGCCTGTCACATCGAAGTTGATGCGGATGAATTTGCCCTGTGAATGAAAAGAAGATCTAAATTATGTTCTTTCAGGTTATCCCAGGTTTTCCAGTATTAGCCAGTATTTAACCTGTTTCATAACATGTGTACATCACCTTCCCACCTTGACTCCCTCCTGCTGGAGTGACCTGTGGAACAGCCTGAAAGGAAGTGAGCTTCTCTGATATTCCCTCTGTACAGATCCCCCCTCACATTTTGTCCAGGCACTTAGAGGGAAAGGAATTCTCCCTATTGGACTAGGCTTTGGAAGCGGGGGTAGGACAACATCTTTGTTCTACTTTGATTTCCACAAGGTCAGTGAGGGAACAGGGCTGGATCTGTGAAACTCTCTCTGCTAAAGTTGATCCACATGGATCCCTGAACTTTGCAGGGAGGGAGCAGAGGTGGGAGAGGAGGGTCTTCAGGGAAAACAGGCATCTGCCAGCAGTCCCAGAAAGAAGTGTCATCAGATAGTGACAGCTCTCAGCTCACAACATTCTAACTCCAATCTGTATAACTGTTTTTTCTTTTTTCTCCATTTTTTTCTTCATTTTTTCCCTCCATTTTCTCCATTTTCTATTTAATACCTTAACCATGACGTAACAGTCACACCTTATGAGGTATATACTCAACAATGGTGCAAAGAAAATGGAAGTACAGATTTGGTTTGCAAATATTCTGAAGATGGATATGTGCTAGAGCAGGAGGTGACTCGAAAAGGTCACACGAAGACTGCTAAATTGTGAGCTTGATCTTTATTCTTCTATCAAGCCAAATTCCTATTTCGGAGGGGAATTCTAAACTGTTTTTAAGGGATCAATTTTAAGGCTGTCTTTAGAGAGAAGCACTGATGGGGGCCACTGTCTGTACACTGGCAACTTTTAAAAGGTATTTTACCTCCCCCTGACACAGACCAAACTGGATTTCTCCTACTTACAAATCTGGAGGAGTTGTCATTCTTCACAGTTTTGGCATTTCCAAAAGCTTCAAGAATAGGGTTTGCCTGGAGAAGCTGTTTTTCCAGCTCACCCTAAAATTCATTCAGAAGCAGTTAACACTAAACATAATTACTTAGTTGAAACTAACACTCGTACAGGAGAGAGAAAGGTGAAATCTAATTTAAGTCTCTAATTTTTTTTTGCTGAATACTGCATTTCATGTGGATTTGTTTTCATTCTCTGTTAATCTTTGTGTTTATCTATTTGTGCAATTGATTGCTTCCCTGTATATATGACCCTTTTCCAGCCTTGTTGCCTGTGGCAGATCAAACTCTATTAATCTGTTTAGCATCACGACTGGCCTTCCTTAAAAAAAAAAGGGTCATTCAATGTCAATTATTTTTTCCAGCTTAATATAATTTTTAAATGGGATGTTCTTAAAGGAACCTCTGGCATGTCTCTTCCAAGTTAGCTTATTGAGACCCTTTGCTAGCAAATGACAATGTAATTAGAATAACTTGCTGAGAATAATTTTAATATAATGCAGCACAAAGCTACAAAGCAGATTTCATCAAGTCTATTAATAATGATCCATGCAAGGCTACGTAGGTTAAATATGGAATTGCATTGATTTATTTCAAACTAGGATAATGAATTCTCATGCAAACACACAAACTTCATATTATATTGTTAATTGT